>VWZN01013116.1:9575-31749 GCA_013396955.1 Regulus satrapa | reverse complement strand
TTTTTTTTTTTTTTTTTTTACTTTTTTAGATAGTATTATACCCTAGGATTAAACTTTCTCCATTTGGAAATAAATTTTCATGCAATCCATCACTCAATATATTCTCCTAGATAAGTTAAACATACTCCACTAGAAAGGAGACAGTGAATTTTCTACTAGTTTTAATTAGAATTTAATAAAATATTTAAATATTTAAAAATTGTTTTCTATCTTATGCAAAAGAGGCAATTTTTTCTTATTTATACTCATTTGCCTTTTTCTGCTATTTCTGGAACTGAACTTCATATTAAAAAAAAACACTGCTTTTTTTGAGACTGAAAAATCTAAGGTTATTTTGACCTCTTCTCTCCTTGCAATTCAGATCCAGCTACTGTTCCTAAGAAGAATTACAGCATTAGCCCTCTCTTCTTCATATCCAGTGCAAATTTTTCCCTTTTCTTAGAGAAGCTAAATGTCCTAAATAATTAATATTTTACCATATTAGAACAGTATAAGTTCTACCTATATCCCTTTCATTTGCTGGCATTTTTACATCTTTCTTTGATTAAGCAGCTATGTTAACAAACCAGATATTTTTTGTCTGCCTGTTTAACACTTCCAGTTATGAACAATATTTTTACTGTGATAACACACTGGAAATATGGAATAAATATTATTTATTGAATGGACTTAAAGTAAGAGGACTTTTGAAAAGGAACATGCATATCTTTAAAAGTTAAAAGCTAAAATGTTAAAAAGAAACTGAAAATACAGAGAATAAGGGAACCAATGTATAAATATCACTAAATTGTGACAGCATGACTTGACACAACGTGATTTTCTTTGGAAAATAATTCACTAGCACATTTCCAGTCCACTGAGCACAAGAATGAAAGCAAAATTTTCAATTCCTTATGCTCTTTGAAGGGCTTGGGAATTCGAGAGAAATATCGTGCAATGTATGCTTATGGTATAGAAAATGTTAGAAGGAATAGAAAAAAGGGCTAGGAAAAAAAATACTAAAACAAAAATACAATAAGTTTAGGGTCTTTGAGCACCTGGCACTTAAACATAAAACTCAAACGGGTTTTACCTCAGGACAGGAACTAGAGAACAAGCTTGGCTGTCCTTTTACCCAGCTGGTTTGCCATTCATAACTCTTCTGATAGAGTTGCACGAATCATATGGTTCCCATAAAAAGGAACCAATCTGCTGGTTGGAGGGGGCTGAGGCAGGAGATCCCATACCCTTGGGAGAGTCTGTCCTTGTTCCCTTCCCAGCCTCTCCCTGGGACACGTGGTCTCCCTCATGAGGCATGATCTGACCCAGAACTGAAATAACCCACTCACCTGTTGGAGCCCTGGGCACAGGGAATTTCAGGATTCCTTTGCTGACAGGCCCTGACCCCTGGGAGAGCACTGCATTCCACCTGAGGCTCCCAAAATTGAGTGATGGGACTGGGATTATGGGTTTGGAGTTTGGATAGAAGTGTGTGAGACCACATGGTGGAAAACTTAGTTTAAGGTTTTGGGATACAGTAATAGATATAGAGTAAGATGGAGGTTTTAGGGTGTTGGCTTGTCCGTCTTTTTCTTGGGTTTGGGTGATATTATGTGATTGGGTGAAGTCCACAATGTGAGCGAAAATTTATTGGGTTAAAAGTGAAAATAATTTAGCTGGCATTTGTTAATTGGGTAGTTTACTCTTAAAAGGCCTTGAAGAGAGAGACCTTCAGTTCTGTTTTTAGCCTGTTAGTCACAGTCTCACGCTTTGTGAGACTGTAATACAGATAAGAAATGATAAACTGCTGAGTGCGAACAAGAAATGCCATCTCTCCCGTTAATCCCAGCCCGGGAAGTGCAGATAAACCACACTCACCACAGATGGCATCACTCTCATCCAAACCATCTCCACAGTCGTCCTCCCCGTCGCAGGTCCACTGCTTGGAGATGCACTTGTTAGCAGAGCAAGCGAACTGATTCCATGAGCAGGAGGAATCTGGGGGTGACACCAGCCCCTGCATTTGTTAGGTTCACAGCCACAGCCATTCCAGCCACAGCTGAGGATTATTTGCACTGCTCCTCCCTCCCCTCCCAGTTTCCATGTATTAAAACACTCCAACACTGTACAATCCTAATATTGTTACTCAGCATATTATTGGTTTGTCCAAGAGTTTGCATTCATCAACACCTTTATAAAAATAAATAGTGAAACGTTCCAAAGACATTCCAATATTTTCAAATATTTTATAAGTGGGATAAGGATAAAGCACAAAAAAATGAAAAAAAACCCAAACACATGAATTTCAGGTTTTATTAAAATGGGGAATAGAAAAAAAATGACAGTAAATTTTCTTCATGGTACAATTTCATTACAAAAATAATCCATACGAATTGAAAAGACCAGCTCTCACTAGGAGTAAAACCAACCTGCCTTGTGCCCCAATTAGGTAAGATTCAGGAATATGAAAAGATCTGAGACAGAACAGACCCATACCCAGTTCACACTGCACTTTATTTACATCACTTCTGTCTTTAATTTAAATAATTATATCTGTAAGGCCTCAGATGCAAAGCAATGCCTACTTAGAGGTTTAGGTATTTCCTGCTAGGCTCCAGATACGGATTCAAATTCGTTATATTGGTAAAACTCTTCTAATGAGGAGTAGAGAAGAATTAATGGAATTGTTAAATATTAAAGTAATGGAAAACTCTGTATATAAATATTTCTTTAAGAGAGAAAAAAAAAAGGGGGGCTTTTGTACTGGCATGGAATAGAATTTAAGGTATTGACATGATGAAGTATTAGAGTTGAATCTGAAAAAAAGAGCATTAAAGACAATTCCATATAACCTCTGAGTTGTAAATGTACACTTCTTTGTTTCCAAAGTGCACCAGTGACTAGAGAAGTACAAATAAGACAAAATGCTCACCACAGTGCAATTCATCTACTCCGTCCTCACAGTCTTTCTGCCCATCACAGAGCCAGGTGGTCAGAATACATCTTCCACTAGGACAACCAAAATAATTTTCTTCACATGTGGGTTTGTTTTGAACTGTGATAAAATAAAGAATGTAATGTAAAATGGTCTCAACTAGTATGATTAGGAGCCTAATACATTTCTGCTAAATTTCTGAACACTGATGGACAAAGTGTTTATGTCTAAAAATGGGAAAAAAAATGTGTTCATAAAAATTAGTGGGGAAAAAAGAAAGAAAGTGATAGCTAAGAAGTTTAGGGAGTTGAAATAGTATTTTTTATTTCTTTAGAGAAAAATCAGAGCACAGCTTCAAACTAAATCAAAAGGCCCAGAGAGGAAAGTAGTTCAGTTTACAGGTTTTGAGGTCAGGCAGGTCAGCATTGCTTGTTGTTTTACACCAGCTGGAGAAATTGCCCTTCTCATCTTTCTGCTGTCATTTACAAGATAATTTAATTCCGACAGTATTTTGGTCACTGGGAGAAGCTACAAACCTCTTGCATGCTCTGACTAACAGGAGCTGCACCAGTGATGCTGGAGCCTGAGGTTTAGACTTGGTCAGAAATTAAAAAGTGCTCCCTGGTCTTTTTAATTTTGTTGAGTCAGAAAGTAATTTAAAATTTGACTTTCATGAATGTTCAGATACCAGGTGTGAGGAAAGAAATCATGCCACATGTAGAGTTTCATGATGCAAGCCCAAATTTTAGTCTAATGACAGCTTATTTTCAAAATCTTATTTCCAAAACCCTGGAAAACCCAGGACGGAATTCTAAGCACTGGAGACCACTGAAACTCTCTGCCACAGTTTTCATGATTCCCTTAGTGTGCTGGATTTGTTTCCAGCCTCCTCTCTTTTAAAATTAAAGGTAAAGCAAACAGTGATAATTTCTACAGCTGTATGAATGGGAAAAAAAAAGAAAAAAAGAAGAAAAAAGTGGGATATCTGTGATGACTTGGAAGATATTAAGGTTTCCCTAAGTGTAGCTACCCTCCATGAGTATTTTGCTGTAATTTTCTGTAAGAACAATGACACTGAACCAAACTGCTAATGGGAATTACAATATTCATAACAGAAACAACACTCAAAAACTTAATGTGCCAGAGCCGGTCAGTTTTGAATGAAATGGCAAAGGAAATCACATGCAGGTTGAGTGGGAACGGTATCGCTTCCAAGTAAAGGGAGGAATGATCCAGGCAATTAGTCACACATTAAAATGATGGAACATTTTGGCACACATTTGGAATTCAGAGAGAAGTAGTACAGATAAATGGACAATGGAATAAAATGCACATTAGTGTACTTATGCAACATTGGTTTACCGTAGCTGTAGCACACTGCTCTCAACATTTTCCTTGGTAAGGAAAAAAAAAACCCTTTCTTTGTCTAAAAATACAGCAAATTAAGCTATTTTGAGCTTAATGAAGTGCTATATACAATAAATTCTACATAATTAAGAGATAATATAGAGGATGCAGAGATTAGAATGGAAACCCTAACTTAATATGCATCTATTTTATAGGGCTAATGGAAGCTCTTAATGTCAGGTTGGCTGACAGTACTGTTGAAGCCCCAGATTCCTCTGGATCCCGGTAATATTTTCACCAATACACTTGGCACAATATATATATAAGAACTCTATAGAACCTTCTGGTGACACAACAAGATTATCACACAGAAAAAGCAAATATTAAATGGAAAGAATCAGATTATGCAGGAATTTAATGACATTGAATGACATAAAATTAGAAGTTTTAATTTTAAAAGCTAATAAAATTAATTATTTAGTAACTATTTACTTTTACGTAACCCTAGTTCTTAGAGGACAGAGAGTTGCTGGTCAACAGGAGGCTAATTTCATTCCTTCAAAATGAATCAATTATAAAAACAAAGAGAAATTTTTTAAAAAAATAGTTTTGTACTTAATATTCTCAAACTCAAATGAGGAGCTCTGGACAAAAATGAAGCAAATCCAAAAATTCCCTCATTTATTATGTAAGAATTTATTATTGTGGATAATTCATCAGTTAACATTGAATATAACCTCAGTCCTGTGTCTGGGGCTCAAGTTGTCATGATCCCTTTCTCCTGGCTGAAGGCCAGAACTATCACAAAAGCAATAACCCTGGATTCTACCCTAGCAGCCTATTCCAAGGACTTACACCAAATAAAAGAGAAAGTAAAACAAGTCAGCAAGAAAAGAAATACCACCCACTAAAGCAGCAGCTAATACAAGTTCCTGAGTGGTTATGCTGATGCTTGATGAGCTTGACATTTTAATGACTCATGTTTTACTTAAATAAAAATGATACATGACAGGTCTAACCTGGAGAAAATAGAAAGCTAGATATTTCAGTTTGCTTCAGGAAAACAAAAAAAAAATCAGTATTCATTTGTAATAATTTGCATAATCCCAGGAACCACAAAATAAAGGTGAATAAACTGCATTTAGCATTGCAATAATCTCTATGTTAAATAAACCAGTACTGACCAAATAAACACTTCACAACACAATGAGAACCACTCTCCCTCCTCAGACAGGACTTTTTTCTTTGTTTAAAAGGTAAATTAATGTTTTCGGTTGGTTTTCTTTTTCCTTTTTCCACAGTTACCTGGGCATTTTAATTCATCTGTATAATCTCCACAGTCATTAGATCCATCACAAATCCATTCTGGCAGTATACAGAGGGAAGTTGAGTTACAGCTGATAAATCCTGAAGATTTGATCCCAAGTTTATAGAAGTAAGCACAGTTTGTATTATCTGGAAAGAGACAAAAAAATCACCACACACCTAACACAGACTGAGAGCCTCACAATTTAACTTTCACAGAATTCACAGAATGACTGGGTTGGAAGAGACCCTCAAGACCACCGAGTCCAACCCAGCCCTAACATCTTAACTTGACCATGGTTCTAAGTGCCACATCCAATTTTTTATTGAACACATCCAGGGATGGTGACTCCACCACCTCCCCAGGCAGACCATTCCAGTACTTTATCACTCTTTCCATTAAAAACTTTTTCCTAATATTCCACCTACATTTCCCTTGGTGCAGCTTGAGGCTGTGTCCTCTCATTCTGTTACTGGAGGAAGAGCCCAACCCCACCTGACCTCAGCCACTCTCAGGAGTTGAGGAGAGTGATGGGGGCACCCCTGAGTCTCCTTTTCTCCAGGCTGAACACCCCCAGCTCCCTCAGCCATTCCTCCCAGGGCTTGTGTTCCAAGCCCCTCTCCAGCCTCATAGCCTGCTCTGGACACGCTCCAGCACCTCAGTGCTCGAGGAGCCCACGCAGCTGCTGGAATCCCAAGCAGCAGCACCCAGGAATTAACTGCAGCATAACCAACGAACAATGCCAGAGCAGCTGCTGCGAGGGAGCGCAGACACAAACTTACTGCAGCTCTTCTCGTCCGAGGCATCTGCACAGTCAATGATCTGGTTGCAGCGTGCTGATTTCCCCACGCAGACCCCATCTGCGCAGCGGAACTCCGCCGAGGCGCACGCCGAGTCTGCAAGATACGGTTACAGAGGATGGAAATTTGTGTGCTAAACAGACTCTTCAGATGCACATCACACACATGACGACGCGTAAGCCTTCTGCCTTTCAGAGTGAGGCATTCAGAACCTACTGTACCTTCCAGCAGACATATGATTTGGAGTTTATTACACCGTATCAGTTGCGAATTTTTTTAATTTTTTTTTTTTTAGCCTAATATTGTCTTTAGGTAATTCAATTCATTTTGAGATAACCAATATTTGAGGGAGGAAGAAGGATTTTCAGGATCATCCATTAATCTATTACACTTATTTCTTGTAAAATCAGCTTGGGGTTCTTGCCTATATGCTTTCTTTCTACTAATAGTTAGGTAAATGATTAAAAAAAATTCAGTGCCTTCAAAAAATGCTTATTAGTACAGCTATCTAGCTTTTTAGTTAGAAATCTTGTGGAATAATATCCGCACCAATCTTTCTGAACTGTAACTAAAGATTTTGTATGGTCTGCTTGTCGGACTTTATGCATTGGCTGCACACAGATATAAATATTCATGTTAAAAAACATTAATCAAAAAACAATTCTGATATGAAAAGGAGAACAATTCTAGTAAGCTTTGCAAAGGACATGGGTATTGTCATGCATCTGAGAAGCAGAGAAATAGAGCATTTGCTGCTTCAGAGAAAGCACATACAGAGAAGAAATCACCCATCTTTCAGTCTGTCTGCAGTAAAGTTACTCTCTCATTACTTCACAGAAGAAGCAGCACCTGTATTTTATATTTTATACATATAAAATATTATATGCAGAACTCATATGTATATTTTATATTTTATACCCAAAACCACTCTCCTCCTAGCAGGCCACAGGCACAAAACCAAAACCAGCCTTTACATCCATCCCATCATGCGATTAGATCACGAGTTATTTCCCAGCTACTCCTATTTGCATAATGACAGTTTTCGAAGCAATATGCCAAAATCACCTTGGAAATAAGGCACCATTTACCTTTGCAGTCAAATTCATCAGAGTTGTCACCACAGTCGTTGGCTCCATCACAGACTTTCTCGCTGGGGACGCAGCGGCGGTTGGAGCAGGGCTTGAAGCCCTTCCGGCAGCCCCTGTTCTCTGGGGAGCCAAACACAGGCAGGTGATTGCACTGGCACCTCCTGCCAACAGCCTGATACCCAACCCAAACCAAACGCCCCAGAAAAGTGTTTTAATTGGTGGTGCATTCCAAGCTACAAGGGAGAAAAAAAACCAAAACAAAAAACCACAACAACAACAACAAAAAAACACCTTCAGAAATTGTTCGTGCATTATGCAGCGTAACTGGGACCAATAAAGGGATAAAGAAAAATAAATAAATGGAAGCATGATGAGAAAGAATGGCCAAATAAAGAGAAAAAGGGAGGCCTAATTCCCAGTTTTCATTATCTTGTAGTACGAAATACCCACACAGTTTAAAAGGCATTTGTTTTGACACATTTTTTGGGGAGAATGTTTCCATGTGGCATCTCAGAGAAGGAAGCATGCCAGATTTGGCCTAAACCAAAATATGAATAAATGGAGAATAAAATAGTAACAAATATTAGCAGAGAGGTTCCTGGATTTCTGAGTAACAACACCAACAGCATTCTGTGCAAGAACACTACTGAGTAATGTATGAATTTTACATATAATGATATGTTTGAAAATGCAGGACTGATTTACTAAAGCCCTAATTATTGCAGAAGTCATAATAATAATGTTCACTGCATTTGTTAATCAACAATAATGAGTCCAGCATCCTGCTCTTTGTTAGATTCAGAAAGTAACACTCTGTATATGACCTAGTGCATGAAAGCACCCCAGTTCTTCCTGGTTTTTTTTTCCAACGCGTAGCAAAATATTTGGTACAGTTGATTTAAATGAGGCAAAGTGTTCACTTTCACACTGCAAATTAATAGAATGTCCTTCATAAAATTATGTGGCAAATCCATGGAAAGACAAATGGCTGGTTCTCAGAATCACAGAATCAAGGAATGGGTTTGAAGGGACCTTAAAAGATCATTTCATTCCACCCCCTGCCATGGGCAGGGACACCTTTCACTGTCCCAGGCTACTCCAAGCCCTGTCCAACCTGGCCTTGGACACTACCAGGCATGGGGCAGCCACAGCTGCCCTGGGAAACAAATCTTGTATTTATAAATCTATAAATTTGTTACCTAGCATTTATATATTTTACAGTACTGTACAATAAGGTATCTTCCATCTTTAAAAAAGCAGCTAGTAATGCTTTTTCCTTATTTTTGTTTTAGAGGCAAAAACATGTGAACACTTGAGATGCTTTTTATTAAATATGTCAGTTAATACATGAACACTGCAAGAAAAAAAAATATTTTCAGGTAATTTTTTCCATGTCATGACAAGGTTTTTCATAATGTGTGTTGACATTTTGACTGAGCAGTTGGTGTGAATAAGTAGAAAATTCACAGAGGAAGCAATCTAAGCATGTATAACACCAAAATCACAACAGGAAGGTGAAAGATCTGGAAATACCCACCACAGTAGAAAAGTTTCTCATCAGACTTGTCCTTACAGTGAGCAATGCCATCACAAGTCAGCTGATAATCAATGCATTCACCATTCCCACATTCAAACTCTGAATAGATGTTGCAAGTAGAATTTTTACCTAAAAATAAATCGCATTAACACATAATTCTAAAAAGCTTTCACAACAAGTGAAATTGAGAGAAAAATGCTGGCTGCATTTCAAATTTGACCTACATGAATTTTGGAAACCTGAATACAAAACAGTAAAACAAATCATGGCATCAGTACTTAAAAGCTTCTACAAAGAGCACCTTTAAACAAAATACATTGACAAATTTCTATGAAGGAACTTACAGTGAAACAACTCGCAGGCACTCATTCTGATACAATAAGAACTTTGGAACTACTGTGCTCAGCTTCCTTCTACTCACCCGTGCCTTCCCAACCCCCAGCTTGAATGATACAGCCTAAACCCCAATGCAGAAAACCTGCTGCTTCCATTTTATTTATTTCTTTTATTCACAAAAAACCCTCCCCTTCTCATCTAGTGGATGTTTAATCTAAAATTTTAGAAGAAAAACAGGTTCACATTTTAAAATATTTACTCTTTTGCTTCAGAAACTAAAACATATCACAAATTTGACAGAACAATTTGGTCATGAACTTCATGATAAGTCACACATCTGCTTTATGAGCATAATTCTAACCAAAATACCACAGTGGAGAGAAATGAGGAGCATTTGGGACAACTCGAGAAGAACAATGGGGAAATTATACCCAATTGTTATACTTCCTTTTTGTTTCCATTATAATCACTTCAGCACAAATTCAGGAAGAACCAATGTCTGCTATATGCAATACCCATGCCAACATAAATTGAAAGCATTTCTTGATTAGATTCAAACATGAAGAAAAAGTGCTGAAAATATAGGTTCTGAGCAAGGTGAGATATGGTCTTAAATATGATTTCTTTAGTCCTTTACATTTGAATTGAAGGATTTTTACCTCTTTTCCCTCCATTTTCTAGCATTGTAATAACTTAGATCTTATGCAGAGTAATTCTCAATTACATTTGTAGTTCATCTAGTTCAGCATCTTAGACTGCAATCTTTAGGAAAAAAAAGAAAATAATAGAAGTATATACAGTACAATCTGCCCTCAGCTCAGGTCTAACTGGACACCCTTGGAGATTGCTTCAAACTCCATCTTGCAGAAAGAAAGCATTTTTAATGCCTTTTTTTGATGACAAGTAAGTAGTCAGAGTAGTCATTACCCATATCATCATCTCTCCCTCTTTGAATTTCACTGAAGCTTTGTCTCAAGACTCTCAACTGGCAGTAAGTTACACAGCCTAATTACACTGTGAAAGGACAGTTAATTCCTTTTCTCAGCTGAAACTGCTAACTTTCAATTTTATTGAGTATCACTTTCAATTCTGTTACAAAGAAAGAAACTTCTGATCTCAAAGCTAAACTCAAGTCTGTCTTGTTTCCATCCTTCCATCATTTAAAGTGTTTCTTCTTTATTTTTTTCTGATAGCTTGGATCAACATTTCCTGCAAACATTCTACAGAATAATTTTGAAGATGAAATCTTATTTCAATATATTGTCCTAGATGATAATTTAAACTTTTTTTTTCCCCTATGATCAATTTTAAGAGTTTCGATGCATTTGGAAACTATACATACCAGATAATTATTATAAAATAAATTGTTAGGCCTGTGAATTCATCTACTGAACCTCTCTCACTTCCACTGCCAATCACTGGTTTGACAACAGAGAGATAGGTGAGAGAGTGCTTTAATTAAGGTTCAACTTCAGTAACTTATCCCACACAGGGAAGAATATATACAGATATTTCTATCTATCTCAGTAGCAATTGTGACAAACATGTAAAAATCCTATTAATAAGAAACAGTACCCCACTACCATAAGAGGAGTTTATGTAGTGTATTAACACTTTTTAACCCTCTAAAAGACAAGGCAAAAGAGTTAAAAGCCTGTTTTTTGCTGAATTGCCAGAACAATTTTTGCAATACATAGAAGAAATAAAATCAATGGCTTGGGCCAACTGTGTTATGAAAGCCAAGTGCCTCACAGCACAGAAAAGCATCATGTCAGCCACCATTACTTACTCACACATCTGTTATCATCTATCAGGACTCTGTCCCCTCTGCACGAGCAGTTCACTCGTCCATCAGGCGTCAGAAGGCACAAATCATGGCAGCCTCCATTCATTTGTGCACAGGGAGATAACTCACCTGAAAAACAAATGACAAGAGATGAACTCGATTTTATTAAATTTGCTTCAATGGCCAATGCCTTTGAGAGCAAAGGTTGTCATATCTCGGATTCATGGGCAATTGATTCGGGTTTTATCAGTCAGATGAAAATGCCAGCATCTCTCTGATGCAGGCATGTTTAACAAACACCTAGAAAACAATAATTTTAAAACCTGCAACATTCAAAACTGCCAAATTTTGACAGGAAATTATTTAACTGCTATGCACTGAGCTCAACATCCACAGCAAAACATCCTGAATAATGCTAATTTACTTGGGAAAAGGTTATACCCCAGCTTTTCTCAACAAAAGAATTTATGAAACACCGCACTAACTTTTAACTTGGCTAAAAAGAAGTAAAATCCCTGAAATGAGTGATATTTGCATTAGAGAAAACTGCTCTGAAGCTTACAGCTGTTGGTGTCGTTGGCCACAGCGATGATTCCCATGGGCTGGTGCGGGATGTCGGAGCGGAGAACTTTGGTGTCTCCCCCCGTGTACTTGCTGGAACGCAGGATGGCTCTCCTCACTCCATCTGACCAGAAGATGTACTCGTCATACACCGCCAGGCTGAGGAAGGTGCCAGGGCCAGACTTGACAATGACCTGCAATGCCAAAGTGCAGAAGAGAAAGGGGAGAGGAAGAGCTGATGCTGAGCGAGGAGAGTCTGAAGCGCGAACTCCCGTCACTTTTAGACAAAGCGCTTAATACCTTTATAGCTGCAGCACCTGGGGAAATGAGATAACAGCATTTAAAAGGTGTTAAAAGGATGCCACAGGCATCCAAATTTCAGAAAACCAGGCATCTGTTCCTTAATTTAAAAAAATCACAGTTTATCTAAATGTGCCTGTAAAAATACCTACTCAACACTTCACCTGCTTAATAGCTCCAGAAGAATAGAGAAGAGGTTCTTTCAGCATGGCTGAAAGTCTAAAAACTCAGTCCTCAGGAACTAAAGTGAACTGAAGAGTTTTAGAACTGAAGAGGGCTCACCACATCATCACCTTAGAAACTTGAACCCTAGACAATAAATGTTTAATGCTTCCCAATTCAGGGATTAAAAAAAAAAAAAAAAACAAAACCCAAAAACCAAAAAAACCCAAAAAACCTCACCACAGTAAGAATTCATTTAAAACCTAGAAGGAAAAAAAATGCATTATAGGCAACTATATAGTAAGGTTTGGAAAAAAACAAAAAAATCAGAAATACAAGGAATTTGATCCTCATCCAAATCAGAGGTCCTGTAAAAATATTTGTGTATTTCTTTCCATTTATCAGAATTAAAAATTTCAAAGGAATAGTCTTCCCTTCTGAAGAATCCGACAAATTTTTATCAGTTTTCTAGTTGAACATTTCATGTTGGCTGAAGAGAATTACTGGAGGGGGTTAATACTTCTCCGTTAGATAATGGAGATAAACAATACTCTCATGAATTTTATTGAAATATATTCTAGGTTTCTCTGGAAAAAAAAAAATATTAAGTAACACATTTATGAAGTGGGAACAGTTCTCACCCCAGCTAGGAAAAAATAAATAATTTAAAATCATGTATCTACGTGCTACTTATCATAGGGAAATTTTGATAAAACTAGAAAAATAATATTCTTTAACACATCTACTTAGATCACCATGGTTTTCCATCTGCTTTGTGTGCTTTATCCCCTTTCCCAGAGGGAGTTTATAACAACTATGGGATTTAATGGAAATCCCATGAACCCGCAATCTGATGGATCTGAGTCCTTTGTGCTTGCAAGGGGATGCAGTGTGACAGCTCTTTAAAAAATGCTGGGATGAGACAGAGAAGTAACAGTCATTCCCATACTTAATTATTAAACAATTTATTGTGGGTGTGTAGGAAATCTTTCTCTCCATGTAACGACTGCACCTAAGACACAGGACATTCAAATTCCGTTTTGTGAAACAAAAACCTCCAAATTTGATACTACAGCTATGCCTTGGAGACTAAAAAGGTGCCTCAATTCTGCAGGGTTCAATATCAAGGGATGCTCCCGGTTTGTCCTCACTTGTGCCAGTTCAGGGTATCTCCACAACCTGCTAACAGAAATAATTCTAGTCCTGTGCACAGGAGCATTCCTGTCCACGTTTAAATTCACTTCTACAGACAGAATGTAAAAATTACTTACATTAATCAGATAAATATAACAAATTCTGCTTCACTATGCACATCATGTATTTCTGCATATTTTAAAGAAGATTGGAGAGCAAATAATTTTTTCCAGGAAAGATTTTTTCCCACTGATAAATATCCCAAGAGGACAACTTTTCTCTAACCAACATTTTTCCAGAACTAAAAGTATTAAAAGATAAATGGGAATATATTAATGGCAAAATATTTCTTCTCTAATTGTGCACATTTCCAGTAAGACACTTTTCATAATACACTTTTAAAAGCCTGCAGTATTCATATTCAGACATTTCAGGGGGAAAAAAAAAAAGTTTCTGAAAGATCTTTATGATATCTGGCCATGCCGATTTTGCAGCCCCATATTCTCCTCTGGGATAGTATGAAACTGTCCCAGTTGGAAAGATTTTATTGTTACAATCAAAGCTAAAACACTGTCATGCTCTGCCTTCTCTGTTGGGGGGCACTGTCCAAATTTATCTCAGATTGTAACAATAGAATGTAAATTCACCACAGACCTGATCATTGCTGTTCAGCCTTGGGAATACAAATACATTCTCACAAAACCAAATGGTTTTTTCATTCTTGCTCATTGTATTTCATTTCCTGGAGTCCATATTATGTCACAGCCCTATCCAAGAACACTGGTTTTATTCAAGCAACCAAAACAATCTCAGATTTCTATCAGCTTTTGCCACCTTTACAGCCCTCTGAAATCCTAATTTATATTTTTAAAATTGTCACAACTTTGAGCATCATTATTTCTATTTTTAAGTCAAATTTATACTAAAGCTTGCAACAACCCAAGTCAAATTTTAAAACTTTAAGGAGTCATGAAAAGACATCCCTACCATCCCTTCCATCTGCAAGAGTGGAAGTCAGACACATCTCTAGGAGTACATCCCATGTTTTAATACTAAATGATACCAAAGTTCAATTACAGAAGATATTTCAAGCTCTAAGTTATCAGATAAAGTTTTTTCTCTAGTTCCTGTAAGAGATGAGGAGACTGGAGATATGGAGGATAGCCAAAGTTGAGAAACAATTTAATTTTAATTTTTGAGATCTGTGTAGCAGTTACCTTAGAAAAGAAAAAAAAAAAAAGACTGGAAAAGCAAAGGAGCCAGCCAGGGAGACATGTCAGGCAGGGAAGAATTTCTGACAGAATACCGTAATTTTGATGATTTATATAACACCTTTATTAGACTGTCATTGAGAACTAGACCAAATTATTCCTATAACAAAAACACAAAACTTTCACAGAAATACTGGATTTTTTAAAAAGAAGTGTGCATAAAGTTAACGCACCAGCTTAAAATATGATTTACCTTGGTTTTTGTAAGTATTTTAACCCTAATAAATACTTATCATTAATACATCTCTTTTAAAATGTTTAATGAATGAGCAGCAGTATCTAATAATGCTTTTAAATAGTTTTGAAGGGATTTTCACTTGTCTAAAGATACCCAAACCTACATAAATGTCTAAAGCAGTATATAATTGTGTACATAAAACTACACTTTAAAAAGTTTAAAAATACTATTTTAAGTCAACTGCATAATAAAATCATGATACAAGCAGAAAGTGATACCACTAATTAAAAAGCAAATAACAATTTAGATTAATAAAAAAATCTGACAGAACCAAGTTATACAGAGCACCACATTAGTCAAGAGTATTTATTTTATTCTTTAAAATGAAAGTGAAGTATATGATAAAATATATAGTATATACTAAAATAGTAACCCATATTCATTTAGTTATGAATATTGATTTTAAAACATTATAGAAGAGGAACCTATAGAAAAAAAAATATGAGAAAACAATACAGGGAAACCTGTTGCACAGATGGTGGAAAATCAAATAATTTAAGGGATTACTTTCATGTATTTTATTTATTTACAAAAAAAAAAAGAGACATTTAGATTAAACTCCTGATGTGTTTGTGTGATGCTCTTTGTTGACTGGTTTGAATAAAGAGGATTTTCAACACAGCTTTAATGCATGAATTTTCTTTCATTTATTTAGTCTTTCACAATTACCTTCTAAATAATCTGAGCTATAGAAGGGATACAGCAAACATACCAGAAGACTGCTCTTCCCAAGAGTAGCTAGATCAAGTTTCCATGGAATTTTCCAAGCAGAATGTAACAAAATCAGAAGTGCTTTCTCTAAAACAATTGATATTTGTTCCTCCCTGTGAGCAAGCAATGTCAAAGACACTGAAAACCAAATTTCAGTGCTGAATTTGCAGTGTTCCAGCTGCTACTTAGTTTGCAGTGTTCCAGCTGAATGATAAATTCAGCAACTGCTTATAAAAGGCCTGTACTTTTCAGTGCCATGGAAATGAAAAGTACATAGCTTTGCCTTATTTGCATTTACTACTATTATTATATAATTATAATATTATTACTATTATTATTAACCAGGTTCTTTGAAACTGTATGCTTAATTAATCCCATCATAATTATGTTCACCTTCATAAATGTCAATGACTACTTAATCTCATGTTAGATTCACTTCAATCTCCTAGAATTTTGTTGGATATTGAGGTATTACAAATAATCTTGTTCTCTATAGCCTTTGAGATTAGCTTTACCTGTTCATTAATTCCTTCTTCAAGTTAATTTCTACCAGGCTACCGACACTGGACATCAAGGTATTTCAGCAAACTGTCCCAATCTAAAAAGGCTGGATCTGTCTCTACCAAGTATCTGCCTCACAGGGATTAGAGGATTTGACTGCCTCTGGTTAGGGAATAACTTTCATTAGGTTCAAGTTTAAGATTTCTTCAAGAACTACTGAAAGAAAGCAACTCATCAATGTCAATAGACTGAATTCCTTAGAAAAACAGTTAGTTAGGCAGGGGGTGGGGATTTCACTCGTTCTGTTGTTTTGGGCAACAGATGGATGCTGAAGGGAAATGCTGAGAAACAAAAAAATATTAGTTTTTAATACTTACAAGAAAAAAAAAAAATCAAGGACTGAACATTCCTGCTCCAACTACTGTATTTATATTGCTGGACAGAGAAAATTTTAAAAATCCACAACTTCACTTCTGGTGTCATTCATTGTCAAGAATATCTATACTGTTGCAGCTGCTTTTCCAACACGGAAAGAAGAATCGGTTAAAAAGCCCAGAACATAACTCTTCCCCTAACTATCATCAAAAGGGGAAATAGGAGAAGCAAACCACGGTGAACTTCAATATCTTGGTGCTGAGTTGTGTATATTGTGCTAACAACATCATTTTTTACTGGCCTTCCTTGTTCCTCTACTATTATTATTTCCAGTACCATTTAGAAAAAATTACAGAGAAATCATAGAAACTGACAAATAAATTTCCCTATGAAAGTAGACTCTATTTTATTTTTTTCTCAGACCAACATCAAAGCTAATTAAAATACCTGCCTTCTAGTAGACATTATTTTCCTTTGGGTTAGTTTTCATGTCTGGTTATTTATTTGTTCATAGAAAATACAGCAATGAGATTATTCAGAGTCCCAATCAGGGCTTGCATCATTTTTAACTGCTAATACTCCAATCTTGGTGAGAACCTCCACTAATAATTTTTAGCACATTTTTATTTTCATAGAGTTAGATATTCTACATTTCAAACTGCTCAAATTTTGCACAATTACTCTCTATTCCAGCTGCCTTGGCTGATCCCACTTTTATCCTGCCTTACTGACTTATTTGGTCACTTCCCAAGGTACCATGAATGTCACCATTATTATCCTCCCAAAACTGGGCAAAATGATTCTGCTGCTCTCGCTAATACTTGTATTTGAAATAAATATAACAATATACATGAAAAGGAAATTTTAGAGATCATTCCTAAATTAAAGTTTTTCCTAAGTGCATAGCCAAATCTAAAACATTCCTTCTGAAGACTGAAGATATCTGATAAAATCTAATTGAATAAAACAGAAGTTTAACACCAACAATGGAACTTCTTTAATTTGTTAATAAAGAAATTCCACTGAATAAAAACAAACATCCTAGAACCTGATAGTTACAATTACTGCCAGGTTGCAATTATGTGAGTGAAAGACCTCTAAATACCTATTGATTTTAACAATCACACACATAGGCCTATAAAATTGTAACCGAGACCGAAAAATTCCATCCTGGATGTTAAAAAAATAACTTTCCTTTACAGGAAATTAATGTTATTTCTATTTTTTTTTTCCCACATGTAAAATGCTACAAAATACTTTAAATTGATGAAAGGAAAAGAACTCAAAATAGTTCATGAATTATTTGAAAAATAAGTCCAACGCTTTAAATCCACTTTATTTAATGCTGATTCAGTTTTTGTGTTCATTAAAGAAAATAAAAAAAGTTTTAATTAAAGCACTAAGCAGCTAAAAGCAGCTGTGGCTACAATATAAAATCCAAGTAGGGCCAGGAGAAAAAAAGGAAAAAAATGGGAAAAAATAATAGAAAAAAACAAAAAACAAACAAACAAAAAAATCCACCCCAGAACAAAACAAAACGAGAAACCCTCCTGTTTTTTAAACCAGAAGATCTGACAGAACAGAGCGAAAAAAAAATGTTATAAAACCAAACCCCAAAAACCTTAATTTTCCTAAGTAATAAAAAGGAACAACAGTAACAAAAAACTTCCAAACTTGAAAGAGTATTTCTGAAACCAAATGCTAGTATTAAAATATCAGCTCAACACGAAAATCAATAAACCCTTACAATCCACTTTAAGGAGTCAGTTCGATATTGCTAAATGATTTCCAACTAATTCATTGCAGTAGATTCTTGCGGTGAGCAGGATGAAGAAAGAAGCTGCTATTTGGAAGAAAATTCATTACATTACCATTACCTTTTTGTGTTCTACTATCCAATTTCTACCCTTTTTAACCTAACTGAAACCAGAGAGCAATGAGGCAGAGATACTGGGCAAATCTGTTTAAACTATTTTTGACAGGTGGTTGATGACTGGAACACCCTGAAGGATCTGGGATCACCAGAACAGTGGAACAATTGTTACTGGCACTGATGTCATGGACATCAGGGATTTCATCCAGCTGGACAGCACATGAACAAAGTAAAATAACTGCCCTGGAAATATTATTTTCACTAGGTTAACAACAGGCTGGATTCTGGCATTGCCTGTATCAGTAAAAATGCACCTACAGCGCTGTCAGCCACTCTGCTGAAGTGCTGCTGGAGGCCAAGCAGCCTGCTGGGCTTTTCCTTCTGGTACAATAATCCTCCAAGAAGTGCAGGGAGAGTGAGAACCCAGATCAGTACTTCTGACAACAGAACCAGGTGGTTTTCCCACAACAGGTAGAGGTGGAACACACTAGAGCTCCCCAAACCCCTTCAGGCTGGACTGAGATCATTGAGCTCAGGGGCTTTTTGTTCACTGCGATGGAGAAGAGGTAAATTGTCAGAAAGCCACATCAAGAGACAAGGTACTCAGAAAAAATTGGAATTTCAACGTTCAATTGCTGAGAAAACAGAATGATCCCTTTCTTCTTGCTTCTGCAAAGTGAAAGCCAAAGTCCTGATTAAAAAAGTAGGATTTTAATAATGGTTTCTTGTAACCAAGTGGCATCACGTCCTACTTCATGTCTGAGATGCCTATATTGTGATACTTTCTGCACAGATGAAGTTAAACTATTTAACCACAACCTACTAATTACTTTGTACTTCTGTTTTGTACTAGTAAGGGTATAGTCAGAGACTGAAAACTTCAGAATCCATTTGGTTGGTTTGCCAAGTTTCTGATACTGCAGCTGAAAACATTAGTGAGCTGTGGTAAATTTTTATAGAAGGAAAACAAAAGGAAAAAGGAAAAGCACATGCCTATCCATGCTGACTGTACTTCAGTTCTGCTCTTACAAGCTCAGCGGCCCTATTTTATTCTGAAAAAAACAAAAAAAAAGTCCAAAAATAGTGTGGGGAACTTATGGATAAGAGTCAAAAAAACCCATATAATTTTCATTTAAGAGGAACAAAAAATATTTCAAAGCTCATATCTTGCATAAGAAGCGCATTTTAAAAGTTAATAGATATCAAAGTGGGATGATGTGCACTCTGTTGTAAAGCTGGGAATTGAATACAAGGCCAGAACATGCCCTTCATTTATTATATCCTGAACTTTGGGAGGTACAAAATCCCTGAAATGAAAATTTCATGAAATAAAAGAAATGCAGTGCTAAAGATGTAAAAAAACCCACAAGCACGGATCAACTGCCTTCAGCACATTGCTAGTAAAAGATCTGCTTGGGCTGAAACTGAAAGAGTGTTCAAGGACCAAAATGTATGATGAAAAGTCTAATGGAGAGCAGTTCAATACCCAAAGATGTTTGAAAACATTAGAAATATGATTCATTGAGTAACACTCAAGCATCACACAAAGGAAATACTGAGCAAACTGAGCATTTTTTAGATTTC
This sequence comes from Regulus satrapa, assembly GCA_013396955.1. Taxonomy (NCBI): domain Eukaryota; kingdom Metazoa; phylum Chordata; class Aves; order Passeriformes; family Regulidae; genus Regulus; species Regulus satrapa. Next base: position 11,925 of record VWZN01013116.1, on the reverse strand, counting down.
AACAGAGTTAAAAGTCTAATAAAATAATAGTAGGAGGAAATTAGGCAATTATTAATCTTTCTGAAACAATTTCACTTTTAAGATGGTAATGAATGCAAGCAAACATACAACGAGTATGTGCAGGACTTTTGTTTTACTCACATATCTTTGTGATCCATCGTATTCACACCTCTCAATTTTTCCCAAGCTGCCATCTGAAAAATAAAGTTTCTCCGCCCTGTGATCAATGGTGAGTCCATTTGGTGTCAGAATATCAGTGCTAATGATAACCTGGGCATTTTTGCCTGACAGGGTGGATCTCATGATGCTCGGGAGTTGCTCATTCCAGTTAGTCCAAAACATTAAGCTGTATTAAAATCAAAATAACAAACAAAACCATAAGATACATTTTATAATTTAATTCTCTATGGAACGAGCAACAGAGAAAATAAATGCCTTCATAAACAATTCTGAATGGCATCTATAAAGAATTGTGATAATCAATAGTGAATAAGAAAATGTAACAGCCTATAGATAAATTATATATATAAATTACAGCAGTTTCCTAGTTCATTAATTTGTATAGGAGTACCAATTTTTTCTATTACAGAGCTGTTCAATCTTGATCTTGCCTCGGCAGTAATTTACCATTAGAGAGAGATACAAGCTGTGTAATGATATAAACTTAATTCTGCTAATGTGTGTATTAGTAATATTTAACAGTGAAATTATCTGCAGCTTCCCCCACATTAGAGCTGTAACACAGACCCAAGGAGTGCAGAGAGTTGGTTATGGAAAAAAAACAGGACATGAAGTCACATGTGGAAATATCTTCCACTACTCAGCAACCACACATTAAAAATGTTATTTAATGTGATAGAAATGTTCTCCAACTTCGCCAAAAGACAGAGACAGCTACAAAAACGCAGGAAAAGCAGGCTACTTTTCTTCTGGAATTTAGAGAAGCTTAAAATACCTCAGATGTGTAAGAGACTGAAGTAAAAAGAAAATTCCTCTCAGTAACGTAGTATTTTTGAAAGTGGATGGAAGGAACTAAATTCGACTTCTTTGTAGGATTTTTTCCATTGTTACATAGTTTTATACAACACTGATTTCTGTGATAAACACACGAGCCTCTACTTTGCACACAAGAAGCTGAGACTTCTTTTTGTAAGTGTTTAGTTTTTTTGGCTTTTTTTTTTTTTAACTTAAGCAGTAAGAGTAAAATGAGAGAGGCCAGATAGGATACAAAGAGAAACAGAGAAAATCACCACTCAACAATCTGCATTTAGCTCACTCTTAAGAAAAGCAGCTTGAATTCTTTTAACATGCCATGAAAATACAATGACTATTTGATCTGACACATAAAAACGTGCAGAACATTACATCCTACTTCTGCAACTCCTTTACAAGAGCAAGACAACAAAAGATACCAACAATAAAACGCGTCCACATTTCTTAACAGGAAAACCTAAACAATCTGTGTAGGGTTCAGCAACATTGACTGACTAAAACAGAGGAGTGCTGCTCGAGGCGGGAATTAGGGTTTGCAGGGGGAGATGCAACACCTACTTTTGGCATTCATCCAGGGCCAGCACGTGGGGGTGGTCGTCCTCAGCCATGGTGATGACGGCCTCGCGGTTGAAGGCCCCGCGGCGCCGCTGGTCCACCGTGTGCCTGGTGATGGAGGATGTGGTGGAGCTGGTCCAGTACAGGGTGTCCCAAGCTCTGTGATAAGCCAGGCCCTCCACTGACCCCACATCTGCAAGAGATGGTGACACACACAGAGCAAATAAAACTCCTGCCGGCGGGACGATTGGTTTTGTTTTTTCCTCAGAGCCCACCCTGAGGACCTGCAGGGGTCAGTTATTCCAGCTGATTGACTCTGAAATCACTTTTATCATTCCTGCTCTTTATTTGTATTGTAATCAAAATCTTGTCATTTTCTTTTCATAAATTTAAACAGAATAGAGGGCAGGACCACTGTTAGTAACACTTTACTCTATTTATCAATTCTATCAATCAATTAAACTGATGTAACACTACAGTGTCCCCAGATAACACATCAGCAACAACAAACATTTATTCAAGACAATAATTATTTAGTCTCATCTTCAAATACCATTTAAACAAGCTCTTGGCATTTTTTCAATAGTTTTATTTTTTTACCATCATCTCTCAATGCAATTTGTAGCACTGACACATTACGCTAATAGGGATCAAAGTGCTCTCTTGTTAACAACTGTATTGGCTTTTGCTAAACACCTGAAAATTACTGAAAAAATACCAACTCTGAAGGTCCCGGCATCAATATATGATTTTAATAAGCCATGACACCACACTTATTTATTCAACACAAAAAACTGTGAGC
>VWZN01013115.1:19039-29278 GCA_013396955.1 Regulus satrapa | reverse complement strand
GGCCAGGGAAGAAGGAGGCAAGGGCAGGACGGGGGATGGATGTGAAAGGCAGTGCGGGACAAGAGAGGGGTGGGCGAAGGAGGGCACAAGGGGGGTTTGCCAGGCAAGGCATTGACAGAGCAGGCAGGGCCAGGAAAAAGCACCAGGGAAATCGAGGTGGGCTATGGGTGAGCAAGGCAATGGAAAGGGGATACAGAGGGGTCAGAAAGGCGAGGTTAGAGAAGGCAGGGCTGAGGAGGGGCAGGGGAGGCAGTGCAAGGTATTTCCATTTCCTCGCCTTGCCCTTTTTCCCTTCCCTGCCTTACTTTGCCTGCCATGTCCATCCCCCACCTTGCCTTGCCTTCCCCAGCCTTGCATTGCCTTACTGACCACTCCATGTCCTTCCCTTGCTCTTCCTACCACTCCTTTGGCTTTCTCACCCATCATCCACCTCGACTTCTCTGCCCCTTTTTTCCCTGCACTTCCCTTCCCTCGCCTGAAGCTCTTTTGATTCTCACTGCCTTGCCTGCCCCTCTCCTGTCTTCCCTTCCCTTTCTCACCCAACCTTGCATTTCCCTGCCATACCTGGCCATCCTTTTCCTTGTCTTACCGACAGCTTTGTGTGCTTCCCTTGCCCTTCCCACCACTCCATTGCTTTGCATTTCCTTACTCACCCGTCCTCCAGCTCAGATTCCCTGCCCCTTTTCTCCTGGCTTGCCTTGCCTTGCCTGTTTCCCCTGTGAGTCCAACTTCCTTGCCTACCCTTCCCTTGATTTGCCTTGCCTCTCCTACCCTACCCCAAACATTCTTGCCACTCCTGACCATCCCTTCCCTTGCCTTTCTGGGCCCTCTGTGTCCTTCCAATGTCCATTCTACAACTCCACTGCCTGGCATTTCCTTGCTCACCCATCCCTCAGCTTGACTTCCCGACCCCCTTTTTCCTGGCCTTGCCTTGTCCTGCCCACTCCTCTGATGGTTCCCCTTGCCTTGTCTCCCTCTCACTTCCCTGGCCTTGTAAGCCCAACCCTTCGCTTGCCTTGTCCTGCTGCGTCTCCCTTCTTCCCTCTCCCCGCTTCATCTGCCCTCTGCTTTTTCCCCCTGCCTTGCCAGTCCCACCCCTCCTTCCCCTCTCCTTGCCTTTCCTGCTCTAACCTTGTATCCCTTTACCAACCCCTCCACGCCCCTCTCGTGCCCTTCCTACTGCCCCATTGCCTTGCACTGCCTCGGCCACCCATCCCCAACATTCACTTCCCCAAACCTTTTCTCTTGGTCTTGCCTTTCCTTGCTTTCTTCTCCTCTGACTCTCATTGCCTTGCCAACCTCTCCTTTGCTTTGTCTTGCTTTTTCCTGCTCCACTTCTTTGCCATTCCTGCCAATCACTTCCCTCATCTTACTGACCCCTCTGTGTCCTTCTCTGCCCTTTCTCCCTTGCCTTGCATTGCCTTGCTTACCCATCCGTGATGTGTTTGGTTTTTTTTCTGGCTTTATCTTGCCTGCTCCTCCTATTATTCTCCTTCCTTGTCTACATCACTCTTGCCTTGCTTTTTAAAGCCAGCCTTGCCCTTGCCCTTGCCCTGCTGCCCTTGCTTTGCAGCGTCTTGCACACCCATGCCACACTTTGACCTGCCTGCTGCTCTCTTCCCTGGCCTTGCTTTGCTGTGCCTTTCTCCTCCCTTGTCCCTTCCTGAGCCTCCCCTATTTTATTGCTCCATGCCATGCTCTCCATCCCTGCTCTTTATGAGGCCGTTTCTGAAAGGAGTCCCACAGTCTGTCTCGGTTCTCCCGTGTCCCCCTGGCCTTGTTTCCCTGGCCCGGGATGGTTCCAGGCCGTGCTGTGAGGTGAGGCTCCATCTCCAGCCACCCACCGCAGCCTCCTGCCCCTGCCCGCCCGCGGCGCTTGCCCTGGCGCCTCTGAGGCGCCGCGATGCCATCGCCCTGCCAGGGCTCCCCGCCTGAGATTGCACCCCAGAGCTCAGGGGTTCTGCTGGACCACAGCTCGCATTGCCCAGCCACGGGTGTGGCGCAGGCTGTGCCAGGGCTGTGCTCTGTCCCAGCCCTGAACGCGCTGGGGCCGCGCTCCTGATCTCTGCCACACCCACCCCTGCCCAGGCACAGAGCTGCTGTTCCTGATCCAATTCCATCATCCCATGGGAAATGCTGCACCCAGGGGAGGAGCCAGGCGTTTCCAACCAAATAAAAACTGGGATTCAGAACAGCACTGGCAGCCTTTTCCACTTCCAGAGGAAGAGCAGCCCTTCCACAGCAGCCCTGGATCTTGGGAGGGGGACTGCGCCCTTCTCCAGGATCCCACGTCTGGCACTGCAGGAGGGCTGCAGCCACCACTGGATCAGGCTGTGCCAACACCCTGACCGACAGGGGGTCAGCTTGGACCCTGACTCTGGCAGTGATTTTTGTACTACTGCGTTTTATTTTGATTTTCCTATTAAATTGTAGGGGTTTGGTTGTTTTGTTTTGGGTTTTGTGTGTGTGTTTGGGGTTTTTTTTTAATAATAGTAGTAAATAACTGTTTCTCCAATCCTCATATCTTTGCCTGAGAGCCTCTTAATTTCAAGATTATAATAATTAGGAGGGAGGGGATTTACATTTTCCATTGCAAGGGAGCCTCCTGCTTTCCTTAGCAGACACCTTTGTCTTTTAAAATCAGGACAGTGGATTCCCGGGGCACAGAGCCACGGCCCTTCCCTCACGAGGTGAGCGGGGAGTTCTGTACCCAATATACAAACCTTCCAGGAAAAAATTGATTTTTGTCACTTTTTCTCTTGAGTCTCTTTAGTTGAGAGCCAAATCTTTTTCAGTTTATGAGCATTAATGGGGTGGAGCCTGGCACCTCTCCTTTAGTTTTTAAGCACTCCCCTTTCAGCAACAGGGAGAGACGAAGGTGAGAAGATAAACATGAAAAAAAATAAAAAGCAATTGCTAACAAACCACATCTGCGATTAATAATGAAACAGCAATAACCCAAAATACAAAGGCTGTAAGGCAAGACTCCCTTCCCCAGTACGAATGAAAACAAAGGGGCAGAGAAACCCCTCCTCCAATGTCCCGGCCTCTGTAGGGGACTGTGTGGCCCAGGGGACAGAGACAAGGTGGTGGAGAGAGAGAACAAAGGAAAAGCAACACAGCAACGCAGCTCCTGCCAGTACGGAACTCCCTCTTCCCCAATCAACAGCCCCCGGGAAATGGGGACAAGGCAGAAATCTGGAAAAACCCTTTTTTGGTCTGGAATGTCTGCTCCACGCCCCCCAGCAGCTGCTGCCCCAGGGGTGACACTTCCGTGGAGACTTGTGGGGAGAAGGGGCTCCGGCTTTCCTGGCACGGCTGTCCCAGGTGAAAAAGAGAAGGGGAAAAAAAAATGTCGAAGAAACATCTTTCCCAGCTCCAAGAACATTAGTTACCACAGCAACAGTGGGCAAAAAGGTACGATGAGATTCTCCAGCACACTGAGAGGAATTAAAGAGGTTTTCTGCCTCAGGCTGACTCGGCTGGGGGAACCTGCAACTCTCTTGGCATCTGGGCAAGAACAAAAGAGAGAATTCTGTGTGCCTGCTCCTGTCTTTTCAAGGGACGCCCCCCAAAACATCCTGTCTCTGAAAACCGGAGTGAAACGCTCCAGTTCTGCTTTCACAGTCCTAAAGGGACAGTGGCACAAGCTGCATGGATTGAGACAGGAGGAATACAGAATAAAATATCCATTATTGGAGGCACCCAGGACAGGAAGTCAAAACTGGGGATGTGTCAGAAAGACAATTCAAGGTGAAGGAGGGGAAGAAGGGCAAGGAAAATCGAGGCAAGGCAAGGAAAGTCACAGGAGGAGCAGGCAAGGCAAGGCAGGCCATGGCAAAGTAGGGTCAGGCTTTCCTTCCCGTCCCTCCTTTGCAGCCAGATTTCCATGGCCAAAAGTGGGATTCCTCCTCCTAAAAAAGTGTGGATGTCCAAGGATTGCTCCCGGACAAGAGTCCAACAGGTCTGGCTGGCCTTGACCTCCCGGGGCCACCTCTCAGTGGCAGTGGAGCTCCAAGCTTTCCTCCCCGTGGGAACGCGCTGTCATTTGCAGCAGGGCACTCCTGGAGGAGAGGGGGATTCCGCCTCCTAAAATGATGGATGTTGAGGATTTGGCGGATGAAATCTGCCGGGAGCAACAGCTCTGGCTGGCCTTGGGCTCCTGGGAGCCACCTCCTGGAGCCTCCTCTCAGCTGCCCCCAGACACGGGGCTGCCAGACTTCCCCTCCCGTGGGATAAATCCCTCCCTCACACCCAAGTATCCGTAGTCGTGAGCGGGATTTTGCATCCTAAACTGCAAATAGTCAACGATTGCTCGCAGAAAAAGCTGCCAGGACCGATGGATCTCCCTGGCTGTGGCCTCCTGGGGGCCACTTCTCAGCTGCCCTGGAGACACTGGGTGCTGGGCTTTCCTTCCTGTGAGAGAGAGTCACCTTGCTGGGCCAAGCACCGGCAGTCGAGTGTGGAAATTATCCTCCCAGAAGTGCAGAAGTTTGAGGATTGCTCCCAGATGAAAGCTGCCAGAACCAATACCTGACTCGCCCTGGCCTCCCAGGCACTCTCCCTGCCTGTGAGACACTGGGGGGGCTGTGCTCTCCTTCCTCTGAAAAAAACAAACCTGCCGTTTGCAGCCCAGTAGCCCCAGCCAAAAACTGAATTTGGACTCCACAAACTGGCAAGATCTGATGATTGCTCCCAGGTGAAAGCTGCCAGGACCTGCAGGTCTGGCTGGCCTTGGCCTCGCAGGGGATAGGGGTTAGGGTGGTGGTTAGGGATTGGGTTTGCTTTTGATTTGGGATTTTGTTTTAGCTTTAGTATTATTGCTTTGGGTTCGGATTAGGATTCAGGTTTAGGGATTTTGTTGGGATTATCATTACCGTTATCTTTGGGATTAGATTTTGGGTTAGATTTAGGGGGTTTTTGGAGGAAGTTTTTTTGGTTTGTTTTAGCTTTAGAGTTGTGTTTTGGTGTTAGGCTTCTGCTTATAGGTTAGTGTTTGGTTAGGTTTAGGTTAGGGCTTTAGGGTTAGGGTATTAGTGTTCGGGGATTAGGGCCCTGTTTGCCCTGGCAGCTTTTGTCTTGGAACAATCCTTGGATGTATTGAGTTTTGGAGCTGACATTTACATTTTGGCCATGAGCTCCTGTAGCAGAATTACTGATCATTCCTACATAACAGAAGCATGTAGACCCAGTGCTTCAGGCACAGATCAGGGGCTGCCTATTGTACACAATACCCAGCAAGACCTTTCTGTGCTGCCACCAACCCTGGCACCCACCTGGGCACCCATTTCAGCACCCAGCCGTGTCTTTACATAACTGTCTCACAGCCTCCTGATTTTTCCAGGCAGCAGATTATGGCACATGGCTCCCAGGATGACTCCTTAAGCCCTAAATCTGCTCCCTGCCCTTCCCTGAGCTAAGGCAGAGCAAGAGGGTGGCAGGAGGTGTCACACCAGGGTGACACCGTGATGTCCATGCCATGTCTGGCAGCTGGACATTCAGCAGCAGGATTCTGGATCCTCATGTTCAGCATCAGGAGCTGCTCCTTCAGCACCAGGATCTTTCTCTTTTTTTAGCAGGACTCCCAGCTTGTGCTTCCCAGCTCAGAGGAAACAGCTGGGATCCTTCATCTGATCCATATTTTCATGTTCAAGGATGCAGCATAGGGCCCTTTGGGACTCTGCTGAAAACAGGGCACACGGCCTCCCACGATTTGCCTCAGCACCAAATTCCTGCCTTTTTTTTTTTTTTTTTGGCAAGAAAATAGCTGATCCAGGGGCTAGAAATGTCCTGCCACAGATCTCACAGTCCAGATGGCCCTTGATCTCCAGGAAACACAGAAAAACCTACCAACCTCATACCGACCACAACAAACCCCATAAAGCTGAAGATAAGAGAACAGGCTTCACGTACAATTTGGGAAACAATTTTTGCAACTCCTGGGCTAAGGCTGCCCTTAGAGCTTCGGAATTCATTCCCAGTGGAGCAGGAGGGACGGGAAGGTGCAAGGCACCCTTAAGGGGAAATCACAGAGATTTTTTGAACGCACGTGTACAGCTCTTAACTGGAGAAGCAGCTTCCCAGAATTATCTGCTCAGCCAATTCTTTGGAGAGAAAGTCAGGTGGAAGGTTTGGGGTTTCAGCTGAGCCTGTGGGGCTGCTCAGGCAGCACAGTCACACCGAAGTGAGACAGGTATAAAAATACAGCCCAGGGCTCCCAGCAGCTCCTTGGCTAAAGACACTAAATCCTGTCCTGATCCTGCTCAGGGTGGATGCAGCCATTTAAAGCAACAGTTTAATTTAAGATCTCTTGGGTAGCTGAGCCCGTGTCAACGTGCGGGTTGTCACAGCTTTGGTGCCAAAAGGCCACCTCAGCCCACAGAGCCCGAGCCTGTTTTTCCCTGCAGAGGGACATTCCAGAGTTGCTTGGTGAGTTTTCCCTCCTGGCTGTGGCCGGGATGCTGCCCAGCTGAAGAGAGACCCACGGGGAAGATCTGAGCAGCCCCAGGGAAGACCAAGGTGAGATCCTCCACCCCCAGAGCCTGCTTAGGAACGTCTAAGGGCTGGGAAAGTTTAGTGGAATTTTGAAGGCTTTCCTCCTTTCATGGTACCCATCGATTAATTGTTGCCTTCTGCCAGTGTGTCCCTGCCCACAGCTCCTGCTCCAGGGCTGTTCTGTGTCCTGGGGGAGGCAGGAGCTGCTCCCGGCTGCTGCTCTGCTGGGAAAAGTCTTTGTGTCTGTTGGGATGTGCCCTGGATAAATGGGAGGGCGGCTGGGAAGGGCTCAGAGGCTGTGTTGAGGGGGTGGACGTGTCCTTCCTGCTGGCGCTTCTCTCGGCAGCCCAGCTGCTCAGTTCCCCAGTGCTCCTCCACATCCCCGGAGCCATTCCCAACCCCACACCGCTGTGTCCAGACACTGCCCAGGCTGTGGGACCCTAACCCACCTCTCAAAGCCCCGAGGCCTGCCCCTGCTTTTCCCACTGTGCCGCGGGGGGCTGCTCCCCTCCGGGGCTCCCGGACACCCCCATGTGAGCGTTTGCAGGGGGCAGGGGACGGAGCCCAGAGGCTGGGAGGGAGCCGGGGGAGCCGATCCCAGCGGGATCGGGGAGCGGAGCCCTCAGGGTCCCCACGGCCGCTGTGTCCGCACAGGGGGAGCGACAGCCCCGAGCGCCCCTCGTCCCGCCGGGAGAGGCTCCCGGCCCCAGGCAGGGCGCGGGGCCAGGCCGGGCTGGCTCCCCCCGCCCAGGCCGGATGACAGATGCCCGCAGTGGAGCAGAACGTGCTGCAGCTCCCACTCCCAGCCTGGATGCCTCCGACCCGGAGCTGCACTATGAGGAGGAGGAGGAAGAGGACGAGTCGTCAGGATCCTCGGAGCCCTCGGACACCAGCAGCATCTTCTCCGACGACTCTGTCTACCCCTGCTACGAGGCGTCCCCAGAGGCTGACGGCGCCGGGTTCCTCAGCCTCTACCAGTGCTGTGCCAGGAACGATGCCAAGCTGGTGTGGGAGAGGCTGGAGCGTGGCGTGAGCCGGAGCGAGGCCACGGAGCTGGACATCAACGGGAGGGTGAGCGGCCGGGCTGGGCGGGTGCGCACCCTGCAGAGCGGGAAGAGGATTTTCCAGGAACAGGCAAATCCTGAAGGCTGGTGGCTGCTAAAGCAGGAGGCGCAGGAGGGAGAGGCTTGGGTGGAATGGTTCTCCTGGGATTGATGCAATCCTGGGAGCAGAACCTGGTGCCTGCCTGGTTTGGGTGGGGGGCAGTTTGGAAGGGCCGTGTGCTGGGCACGCGGTGAGGGGCTGGCGCTGAGCGTGTCCCCTCTCCAGAACGGGCTGATGGTCGCCTGCTCCAAGGGCTTCGTGGACATCGTGCCGCTGCTGCAGAAGTGTCCCTACATCAACATCAACCAGCAGGACAACGACGGGAACACGGCCCTCATGATGGCTGCCCAGGCAGGTCAGCACTGCACCCGGCCTTGGCACAGGCAGCAGGGATGTGACCCCCTCCATGCTTCCCCCAAAAACCCCAAAGGGACCTGTCGTGAAAGCCAAGGGGTGTGTGGCAGCAGCCACGTTTATGGTTCACCTCAACACTGCTTTAAAACGGCTGAAAAATGGAGATTCCTGCAGCGGTGCTCTCTCAAACCTGCTGTGTGGAGGGGCAGAGCTGGGCTGGAGCTGCCCAATGTGCTCCGGGAAAGCTCCAGGAGCACAAAAGGCTCTGAGCTGTGTAGGGCCCAAACTTCCAGTCTGCCTCCCTCCCCCTGATTCATCAGGAGGGGAAGGAGAAGGGTCCCAAAGTGGGGACCACCCTTGACTCCCTTTGTATCCCAGCTAGAATTCATGATTTTTACGGGTTTCTTTACATTTTTGGACTCTTTCCTGTGCTCTCCACTAAAGCTTCTGTCTCATCCACACCCAAACCAAAATAAACCCAAACCCTTAAGACCCTGATCCCTTCCACCTCCTGCGTCCTCATCCTCACGGGACGCAGCCGCTGAACCCTTTGTCCACCAAGCCCCGGCCGCGCCCCGCTGACGGTGGGAAGCCTAACGCAGCTTCTCCCCCGCCGGCTCAGGACACATCACCATCGTCAACTACCTCCTCAACTACTTCCCCGCGCTCGAGGTGGACCAGCGGGACCCGCGGGGGCTGACGGCGCTGATGAAGGCGGCGGTGCAGGGGCAGCAGGACTGCGTCACCGCGCTGCTCCTGGCGGGTGAGCACCCCCCGGCCACCCCCGCAGCTCCAGCTTGTTCCTAGGCTTGGGATGGATGAGCCAGAGATGGGGTTTTTTGGGGTTTTTTTGGGGGGGTTTATTAGTTTTTATTCGCAGACGGAGGGCATTTTTTAGCCGACGAGGTAGAGATGGTAGCTTCTAACTGCAAGGGGTTTTTTTTAAGGGTGAATTTAATGAATGGATAATTGCTGGTTAAATTATTTTTTTATTTTTAATTTAATAATTAGATGGTTGTGGTTTGTTCTGAGGAGTTTTGTATTTAATTATATAATATTATTGAAAGTTGTGAAGAAGAAGGTAGAAAAAGAAGAAGAGCATATGCTCTAAAATTTCTATTTTGCCTTTTATATACTATTATATTCTAAAACTTAAAGTTAGGAGTTTTTTACTCTGTGAGATTACATACTTTTATTTAAACTATACCTTTATAATCTTCGTTTTATCACTTAATTTTGTAAGTTTTCCCTAGGGCTTTAGGTTAAAAGCAGTGTCCTTCTGAGGGTTTGCATTTGTCAGCACAGAAAGTTGGAAATTCTCAGTGCCCAGGGCTCTAACACCCGGGGATTCTGGGCAGGGATGGCACTGCTGCGTGGCGATGATGCCTTGGAGTGGCTGCCTGGAACAGAGCCTAGACAAGGTTAAGAGAAGAAAGATAATAAATATATTAAAGGCCTTCAACAACTACACCTTGGGCAGTCAAAAGGCTGCACCCAAGATGGATGATGGTCACAAGTTTTTCAGGTGATCTTTTAAGTTTACATATCAGGGGTTTATCCTCCAATTACAGCTTCAGGTAATGAAGTCACACACCCCCAGTTTGCTCCTCCCAATTCACTTTTATTTACACTTTTTGGGGCCTGAGGCCATAGGATGTCCTTGAGTTTCAGGCCTAGAGGGAATTGCTTTGTCTGCCCAAAATGTGAAGACAGACTCTAAACTTTATATGGAGCTTAGAGTTATGCACTAATGTGGTACAGGATTTGAAAAATATAAAAGCTAAAAATCCTAAGGCACCCTGATGCTCTCCTCCTGTGGGAGGTCTTTTTAGCTGCTTTAGGGCTAGGATTGAGATGTAGGAGATGGTTTTTTGTGTCCTTAGATGTTTATTTTTTTAGTCAGTGCTACATTTTACAGGCGAGTGAGTTCTCAGCACCTCAGCTGGGTAGAAATGGTGATGATGGCTTTCAACTACAATGTATTTTAAGAGTAAATTTAATTAATGAATAATTGCTAGCTAGATTATTTTTACTTTCAGCTCGATAATTAGACAACTGTGACCCGCAGTGCGGCATTTATAGCCAATCACACAATATCACCCAAACCCATGAAGAAAGAACAAGGAGCCAACGCTTTAAAGCTTTTATCTTGCTCCATAGACATTATAATACCTTAAAACCTAAAGCTGTGAGTTTTCACCCTGTGGCATTACACACTTCCATTGAAACCACACTCCCGTAATCCCAGTTTTATCCCTCAATTTTGGAAGCTTTTCCCCGTGGCTT
>VWZN01013115.1:5926-16089 GCA_013396955.1 Regulus satrapa | reverse complement strand
GGGCCCCCGCCGGCCCCTCATGCCCCTGCCATGGTGGGGATGGCTCAGCGGGACCCCAAGGGCCACCCGGGGAGGGTCTGGCTGTGCTCCAGGGATGCCCCTTCCCTTCTGCAGGGTGGAATCACAGCGATGAGCAATGGGATGATGAAGGAAAGGCTCACTCTGGCCTCAGGGGCTGACGGGAGGGTGAACCAGGGCTGGCATGGGACTGTGGGTGGTGCCCAGCCCCACTGATTCACCCTGTGCGCCCCAGACAGGGGCTGGAACCACGGCAGGAGCCTGCGGTGGGGCGGATTTGCCCATCTCATACCTCTACGGTCAACCCCACTCTGGAGGAATTTCCCACAGTGACGGTGCCAGAGCTGCAGCTGAACCCAGCACTCCCACCCATCCCTGCCCTTCGAGTCGCCCAGGATTAGGATTTAGGAACTTTCAGAAGTTTTTAAGCAATGTTATCCCCTCAGTGATGATTATGATTTAAAAAGGAAGGTGAAAAGATGGATTTGCAGGGATCAAACCAGCCATCAGCAGGTCTCCCTTGCTGGAGAGCGGCCGTGCTCGCCTGCCCACAACTCCTGCCCATAAAAGCAGGATGCCCTGTGTCTGCTCCCATGGAAGGGACGCAAGAACCATCCAGGAATAGCCCCGGGAGGGGCCAATCCGGCCGGATCAGCGAGACCCGCCTGCCGGAGCAGAGATGGTCACGGAGATAAGAGGTCTGCAGGCATCAGCTTCCTCCCGGGCAGCTGCTATCGGATGGAAACTGCCCGTTTCCCCCGCGCCGCTCCGGCAGAGCCCCGCGCCCCGCACGGGCAAAGCCACGGCTGAAGGCCCCTCGTGTTTTATCCTGGTTTTGTGCTTTTGTTTGTTTAAACTTCCTAGATCACCACTGATAGAGGCGGCTGGCGAGACTCAGCCCCGGTGCCCCGGCCCCGGGAGGCTCCGGCCGGGTTCGTGGTGCACCCGGGGATGCGATGGCAGCGGGGAGGTCAAACAGGAGCTGCCACCTCTCGGGAAAGAGGGATGAGATGAGGGAGCGGGTCACGGGGCCAGGGAAACGGCTGGCAGAAAGGCAGGGATGGGGTTTGTGGTGGCACTGGAGGGAGAAGTGGGAGTGGGAGGAGGGAGAAACAGCCGAGATTGGGATGGCCCAAAAAACAGCCCCGAAAGTGGCAAAACGGGAAGCGGCGCTTCCGCTGCCCACGGTCCCGTGTGCTCCGGGGCAGAGGGAAGTGCCCGGGCCCCGGGCGTGGGAACGGCCCTGCCGGCCGGGTCCCAGTGCCTGCCACCACAGCGTGGGGACAGCGGGGATGTGCCACAGCCCCTTGGCCACTGTGCTCTGCTCCTTGCCCACAGCAAGGGCTCCACATGTCCAGTGGAGCGGACGTCGCCCCTTGATGCCATGTTACAACCCAGGGGGAAATCCTCTCCTGCCCCCCTGATGCCTTTTGGGCTACCTAAAAACAGAGGCCAGGCAAAATTAAGGGAGTAAAAAGTGGTTATATTTACTGAAGGTAAAAATTTGGTACAAAATTTCGGCACAAAATGGACGACAGGTCACGGGTTTTCACACTTTTATAAGTTTGGTCCATTTGGGGGCGTAGCTCCTGGAGGGGGCTTCGTCTGCCTGAAATGTACCTGAAGGCCCTTCAATAAATATAACCACTTTTTACTCCCTTAATTTTGCCTGGCCTCTGTTTTTAGGTAGCCTGAGGAAGCATCACTTCAGCACTGCACCCTGGAATTGCTGGGCCCAGCTTGGAATAGCCTTGGCTCTGCCAAAGTGCTCCATCCCTGTGAGGGCTGGAGCAGCAGGGCTGGCCAAGCAGGTCAAGGTGACTCCCACAGCATCTCTCTAGAACATTCCCATCCCCGTCGCTGTCAAAGCAACCAGCTGGGCTCCTGCTGAAGACCTTGGGATGCTCAGGGTGGCGATGGCCACGTCCATACCACGGGTTTGCCGTGAGAACTGGGAAACTGGGTGGGAAAGCGCTGGGTGAAGGACGAGGAGGGAGTAACAGGCGAGGGAAAGCAACCAGGATGGAGCTGGGGCCCGGTGAGCGGGAGGAAGGGAGGCTGGTCGTGGCTGTGTGCTCAGCAATAGGAAATGCTTTATTAGCTGGGAGTGGTGGAGAGAAGCCAGGCAGGAAGAGGCAGTAATAAGAAACATTTTTTTGACTTCTCCCACATCCAGACCACAGAGCAGCTGCCAAACGGCTGCGTCGGACAACGGGGTCGCCAAGCCGAGCCCCTGCGGCCAGGCTGGGAAGGGTGACGATCCCCCCACGGACACGGCCGTGGGAGCCCCCACGGTGACAGGATGGGCGGCGGGAGGGGAGCAGATCCATGAGGATCCTCGGAGTCGGGGCTCAGGGCACGGAGCAAAGCTGCCCCGGCTGAGCCAGATCCGGGATCGCGGCCGGGAGAGCCTCGCCAGGGCCGGGCAGTGCCGTGGGCTCCCGCAGGACGTGGATGCTGTAGGTGAGTGGGGAAGAGCCACGCGTTCCTGGGGGCTGGTGCTGCGCTCAGCTCAGGGCTTCCCTCCTGACTGACCCCCGAAATCAGGATTTGGCCCCATTTCTTTTGTGCTTCATGGGACGCTGGTGTTGACATCAGGGCTAGGGAGGGTGGAATTTGGGCCGAGGGCGTGAATAAGGGTTCACATCGGTGTGGTGGCAGCAGGATCTGTCCACAGCTCTTTGCTAAAGAGCTGAAATAATAAGCAACTGCAACAGAAAGGCTGGAATCGACACGGGAATGGGGAATTTGGGTGTACTTTGAAAAGGCATGGGGAAAAACGAGGGAAAGTTGACAGCTTCGCTAGCAAGGTCTGCAGCAGGCAGTGGGAACGTGCCGCCTCAACGCTCCCCTTGTGCACAGCCAAACTCCACGTCTCTCAGAGGAGGGTGGGCAAGGAAGACCCAAATGGTCACTAAAGAGCCTCCATCTCCAACACCAAGCTGGGGAGAGCCCCCACCGAGGAGCTCTCCCGCAGTGCTGGCCCTGGAGCTCTCTGTCAGGCCGGGGCAGCCACACTGCCCCTGTCCCTGCTCTGCACGAGGAGCCACAGGCAGTGCCAGCCCCGCACCAAGGTGGAGCTGAGCGGGTTCTGCTGCTCTCTTTGTGTGGTGCACAACATTCCCTTTTCATGGGATGGAAATGCCCGTCAGCCAGAGGGGCTGGGCTGGCAGAGCCCGCTGGAGGGTGAGCCCAGCTTTGTGACCCGCATCTGCAGCTGTGGACAGGGAAAGGAAAACCTCCACCTGAGCCTGAGAGCGGGCTGCAGCCTTGGGATCTGTGGCAAAGCTCCTGCCAGCTCTGCCCCAGCGCCCAGCCAGTCCTTCACCCCTGCGGCTGGTGCAGGCCTGGCTCACCTGGCTGGCACCGGCGCTGGTACGAGGGGCTCGGCTGGGTGTGCCTCAGCACAGGGAACTGAGCCGTGAGCCACATCCCGTGGCTAAGCCCCCTGTCAGCAGCAGAAACCACAGGGGAAGGTGGAAGAGCTGGGATTGAGGAGCTCGGCCAAGCTGCCCTGGTAAGAGCAGGGACCCCCGAACCGTCCCACACATCCCGAGGGTGGTGCCCGGCCCCCCTTCCCTGAACTCCGGCTGTCTCCTGCTCCGTTTTCCCTTTGCTTTTCTCCCCATGGAGAATGGGGACAAATGGATGGGGAAATTCCCCTTCCCTGGGGTTTGTTCTTGCTCCAGACTCTCAATCTGCAGCACAGCTCCTCTTGCTCCCAGCCACTCCTACCAGCACCCATGTCCCATCCCAGAGGTTTCCCTTGGATTTTTTTTTCCTTCTCCTGACGCTACAAATCCCAAAGAATATAACAGTGCACCCAGCCAGGCAGGGTAAAATGCTCTGGATGTCAGGAGGGCGTGTGAGCTGCCTCTCCTCATGGAGGAAGGAGGAAGGGACAGGGATGCGTATGCAATGACTGGTTTGTGCCATTACTGAAGAACCTGGGATGTTTTTTCCGTGGGATGCCAGGAATGGCTCTGGATTAAGGTTTGCTCTCGGTAAAAGCGACAATCCATGGGGTGTTTCATAATACAGCAGAGTTTTGGGTGAGGCCCTGCCTGCGTTGTATTTCATGGCAAATATCCTGCAGCTGTCTAATGGTTCAGGATTTTGTGGAAGTGGCTCCAAGGAGGGAATTCACCACCTGGGAGATTCAGCTTCCCTTTTAAAGCACACATCCTGGAGCTCTCAGGATTGCAAGAAGTGTGGTGCTTGGCAGCACCCTGACAGCCAGGAATCAGCAGCCCAGCTCCAGAGGGGTTGAGTTACAAAATAAAGTGGATCCCAGCCCAGCTCGGGGGAGCTGGGATTTGGGGATTTCAAAACAAAGCTGATCCTGGCGCAGCCGAGGGTGGGATGGATCAGCCTGGCATCACCCCTCACACCGGGCACCAAGGATCAGCCCCCAGCTCATGCCCTCCAGCCCCAGGACCCAGGATCTGGCCACTGTTTCCTTGAGCAACAGCCAAGTGGGTTATTTTGGGGAGGAAAAGCCCGATTTACAGCAGGGCTGGAGCTGCCGGGGTCAGCCACGTCCGTGTGCGCTCCCGAGGGCCGGGCTTGCGTGACTCCGCTTCCCCATCAAGGCCAGAATCTAAACAATCTTGATTCCTGTCCCAGCAGCGCTGGGCTGGGCTCTTCAATTGCAGGAAACGGAGCCTTTGGCATGTTTATGTCGGGAACACGAAGAATGAGCTGAGGAGGGGCCGGGGCCTGCGGCCCTGGAGCGAGGCGGGGGGCAGCGGGGGGATCGCCGTGTTTGCCTTGGCAGAAATGCCTCTTCCACATGGAGAAAAAAATAAAAAATTTTAAAAAAAAAAGGAAGATTAAAAATAGCCAAACTTCCCTCAAAGGCTCGGCAAGGAATTTTTGGCTGTCCCAGCACCTCTGTTTGTGTCATTGATAAGCTCCACACAAAAGCACCCCCAGGACTGAGCCCCGAGCCGTGGCCAGCCCCGTGGGGCGTGGGGGCTCTGAGCTCCATCCCACGGGCGGGGTCTTGCCAAACCTGGAATCTCCAGCTGTGCTGTGGCACCGTTGGGCTGCCAAGCCCGTGGGGGCCGTGGTTTTACGGAGCAGGAGCCATGGGAACAGCGGGAAATGCCGCTGTACAGACCACTGGGAGAAAGGAAGGAGGTTGGGCTGCAGGGACGTGCAGGGCCTGGTTCCTGTGCATTCCTGAGCGCTGCGGGGACACCAGTGGTACCCCGTGCCATGGCAGGGAGGTCCCTGGAGCTTGGGAGGTCCCGGGATCTGCTCTCAGGAAGGGCTGTACCCAGGATGTCCGGAGCCCAACTCTGTTGGGAGCAGCACATCCCACCCCGCTCTGTCCGTCCCTTCCCAAAGCCCCGGGGTTGGTGATGGGCCCCTGGGGGTGCAGGGGCTGCTCTCACCCCTCTGCTCTCCACAGGACGATGCCGTGTGGAGCCGGTGGCCGGGTGGTGCTGGCGCTGATGACCCTGTCCCTCAGCTTCGCAGCCGGTGAGTGCCAACGCAACGGGGTGACAGGAGGTTAAATAAAATAACCCCTCGGCTTTTTGGGAGCATCTCTGCCCAAAATAAAATCCAGGGAGGAAGCTGGGCTCCTCAGGGACTGTGCTGTGCCCCTGTGGTATGGTGACCCAACCCCAGAGAGGATCTCAGCTTAATTAATTGTGGTTGATCAAGTGTTTTGCTGTCACGGGAGGGGAGATGGGGAAGGGCTGGTACCACATACTGAAAAATGTGGGTTTCCCCAGGGGTGGTGGTGATGATGGTGGTGGTGGTGGTGGTGGTGGGAAGCAGAAGTTGCTCAGCATCCCAGGGGAGCCCCAGGTGATCTGGGGACAGATCCAGGCTGGGTTTTTTCTCCCTGGATATTGCAGGGAGTCCAGGATAATGTGGCTGTGCCCGGGAGGAGCAGCAGAGCCTACAGGCAGGACGAGTGTCCCTGTCCTGCCCATGGGGTTACCAACCCTAAACTGGCCCTGCCACCACCCCACGGCACCGGCACCAGGCAGCCTCTGGGGCAGGGGGACAGGAGCGCAGAATGGCCACCACAGCCACCCCCTTGCTGTCCCCTCACTGTCCCCTTGCTGTGCCCTTGCTATCCCCTCACCACCGGATGTCTGGCTGCCCTCACGCTGAACTCACTGATTCCAGGAGGGATATTTTCTCTGCAAAAGGGCAGAGCTAAATTAGGAATTTGGGCGCGTGGCCGCCATCTGAGCCACTCTGGCACCATGGTGCAAGAAAGCACCTTCAGGGAAGACAGGAAAAACTCCAGGAAAGAGTTTTTCCTGGAACCCAAACTCCAGGCAAAACTCCTGGGTTTGGCCTCCGGCTCCCAAAACACCCAGTGAGAAGGCACTGGCTGAGTTTGGGGTGTTTGATCCCACCCCAGCTCCCGGGATCAGGCTCCCATAGGTCCCGTGTCCCCTGGGAATCCATGGGCAGGCTGTGACTGCCGTGGCTGCGTGCAGAGTCCCATCCCTCGTGGGGGTGTGGCAACAGGTGACACCCGGGTTCAGGGCTGGGACTTGGAGCCCAGCTGGGAGCAAATGAGGTGTCAGGATGGACTCCTTGGACAGAACACTCACAGCAGCCTTTCCCTCCTCCTGTGACGGTCCCAGGCTGCCCATTCTCAAAACTGGGTTCGGGAGTCTTTGGGACAATGTCCCTGTCCCCAGAGCCACCCCGGTGGGCAGTGAGGTGACCCCACGTGTCCCCTCCTCGTGCCCGCAGAGGATTTGCTGTGTGCCTGCGATGTGCCCCACTGCAGCCAGCCCAACTGCACGGGCAAGGTGTGCTTCGTCAGCAAGAGGAGGGAGGAGGGAAGCATCACCCAGCACCGGGGCTGCTTCTCCCAGAACATCCTGGAGCACTGCCACACGCCCGTGACGGAGCAGTACGGCATGAGGTGCTGCAGCTTCCACATGTGCAACGCCGAGCTGGAGATCTTCCTGCAAGGTACGCGGGCAAGGGGGACGGGGGGACGAGCTGCCCGCGGGGCTGGGGATGAGGCTGGGTGTCAGGAGCCTTCCTGTCCTCGCTCAGCACCTACAGAGAGCCACCAAGATGTCCTCAGGTGGCTCTTCTTGGGCTGTGCCTGCAGAGCTGCCATCCATGGGGTTGATCCCAGTGCAGGGACAGCTTCTCCCTAGTCCAGGCCCAAACCCCAGGGCTCCACCCTCCCAGGTCCACCCTCATGCTTCCATCCCTCATTTCCTCCACCCAGGAGAAGATGCCCTGATAAAGGCACATTCCCTACCCAGCCTCCTCCTGATGATCTTCGTCCCACTGCTCTCCCTCCTCATCCTCGCGGCACTCACGGCACTCTTCTGCTGGAAGGTGGCCCAGCACCGCCACAAGCACAGTGACTTTGGCGACACAGACCTCATGCTGAAGGCATCCATGATGGGAGACAGCACCTTAGAGGTGGGTGAGCTCCGCGAGGGACCCGAAATGTCCCCAAGGTGTGTGTGTGGGGAAGGCCGCCGTGCTGACCCCACGGCCACCCTGTTGGCACAGGACCTGCTGAACGATGACTGCACCACAGGCAGTGGCTCCGGGCTGCCCTTCCTCGTCCAGCGAACGGTGGCTCGGCAGATCACCCTCATGGAGTGCGTGGGTAAGGAGAGCGGCCGAGCTGCCCCCGTCACCCCCAGCTGGTGCTTGAGCGATGGCGCCACAGCTTCAAACTATCAGGAAAATTAATCCACGACCCTCAGAGGTTTATGTCCAAAAAGGAGACAGAGGAGTCCCTTTACTTTATTCGAATAAAGGGAGAGGCCATGGGGCATTCCCCTGGGACCTCTCAAAGTTCCAGAGGACGCAGCCTCTCTTTTATCCCAATTTCCCGGCCGCATTTCCCTCTCTCTTTCCCCATTTCTGAGGTACTTGAGATGCACAGACTTCCCAGAACGCCTGGTTCCTAAAAATTCCCCTTTAATGTATAAACCTCCCTTTTAATTCTTAACTCTTATGGAATTTATGTTTTCTTCCCCATTGTTTCTTTCATCTTTCAATATTCAGTTTTATTCATCAGCAAACCTACAGTTTGTTTGTAAAAGCAAATGTCTTATACCCATTCATCAATCAGTGGAATCCTACAATTGTTTCTCCTATCTCTTGGTGCTAATCCTGTCTATCAGCAGACCCAGAGTTTGTTTGCAAAGACACAATTGTCATTCCTCTCAAAACCCAGGAGGAGGGTTGGACCCAGCGTGGCAGCCAAAACCCAGCAGCAACCCCAAACTCCTCCCCTGTCCTGCTGACTGGGGAGGGAGGGAGGGAGCAGCGGGGTGGGTGAGTGGGTGTTGGTGGAGGAGCCCTCGTCACTCTCCCACACGGGGCGCGGCGCTGGGAGCGCTGCGTGACGCGGTGCCCTGGCAGGTAAAGGGCGCTACGGCGAGGTGTGGCGAGGCGTGTGGCACGGGGAGAGCGTGGCCGTGAAGATCTTCTCCTCCCGGGACGAGCAGTCGTGGTTCCGCGAGACAGAGATCTACAACACCGTCCTCCTCCGGCACGACAACATCCTGGGTGAGCTGGGGGGGGCCAGGAGGGCTGAGGCAGCGGCGGCAGCGGCGTGGCGGGCCCGTGATCCCAGGTGTTCCTCCCTGTCCAGGCTTCATCGCCTCGGACATGACGTCCAGGAACTCCAGCACGCAGCTGTGGCTCATCACCCACTACCACGAGAACGGCTCTCTCTACGACTACCTGCAGAGGACCGCCCTGGACGTGGAGACCTGCCTGGGCTTGGCCTCCTCCATCATCTGCGGCCTCGTCCACCTCCACGTGGAGATTTTTGGCACGCAAGGCAAACCTGCCATCGCCCACCGTGACCTGAAAAGCAGGAACATCCTGGTGAAGAGCAACCGGCAGTGTTGCATCGCTGACCTGGGTGAGATAGAGGGGTGGGATGTGGAACCCCGGGAATGTGGAGCCCCACAGACGTGATGCTCCAGGAATGGGATATCCTGGGGTGTAATATTCCCGGGGTGCGATGCCCCAGGGCCATGGTGCCACAAGGACGTGGTGTGCTGGGGTTTTGGCACCTCAGGGACATTGAGGCCCCAGATACAGCGCTGACCAGGGCCGGTATCCCAGCGCTTTATAGCTGAATTGATGACCTTAAAAGGCATCCCAAAAGACTCTGTGATCTGTCCCCGCAGGGCTGGCAGTCATGCACTCCCAGGGCAGCGACTACCTGGACATTGGCAACAACCCACGGGTGGGCACCAAGCGCTACATGGCCCCGGAGGTGCTGAGCGAGCAGATCCGCACCGACTGCTTCGAGTCCTACAAGAAGACAGACATCTGGGCCTACGGGCTGGTGCTCTGGGAGATCACCCGGCGGACGGTGGTGAATGGTGAGCAGCTCCCGGCTCCCCGGGAGGCTCTGAGCCCGTTCCCTCCTTCCCTCCTTTTCTTCTTGTTCTTTTTTTTTTCTTTTTNGCCCCGTTCCCCCCTTCCCCCCTTTTTTTTTTTTTTTTTTTTTTTTTTTTTTTTTTTTGTCCCCTTTCCTTCGCCCAGAAGATTAGCTGTAAATTATAAACACTGTAATCTAGTGTCAGCACCCGGCTCCCTGATTAAAGGGCCCATTAGACTCAATCAGTGCTTTGTTTGTTCAGCGCTGATTAGAAAACAAGCAGCTTCGAGCGCTGCCTGGAAAGCGGCCACGGCCGGGACCTCCGGCCGCCGGGCTTGGCTCGGAGCTCGGGACTGGGGCAAGGGGTAGGGTCCCCTCGCGTCGGGGATGAACCTAATTGGGGCTGCCTGGCCAGCGCTGCTCATCACGGCAAAGTCCATTAAAAGCGTTAATTAAATGGTGGGCGCTGGCGGGTGAGGCGGGAGGTCCCTCCAGGCGCAGTCTGGCCGGGATAATCTCATTTACGGCCCCAGGGCTCCCTCAGATTACACATTTACTCCGAATTACCCCAGCCTTGCGCAGGAATGACCTTCAGCCGGCTGGGTTTAACCCTTCCAGGATCCCTCACTCTCCAGGACAGCTTCAGGGGATCGCGAGTGGCGAGCTCCAGGGGACCCTGAGGTTTTGGGGTCACCCCTTGGGGTGTAGGGAGCTGGGGGGGGCTCGAGGCTTCGCAGAGACGTTAAATCCCACGGGGACAAGGACACATGCAAGCACTAAGCAGAGATTA
>VWZN01013114.1:348769-385319 GCA_013396955.1 Regulus satrapa | reverse complement strand
AAAGAGAGAAATAAAAATTTTATTCAAAATTATATATATTTGTCATGATAGTCTGGTTCTAGCATGTTCAAGAATGTAACTAAAATGGCATTTTTCACACATCCTAGCAGATTATCCTGTCTAGTATGTAAACTTGAAAAATTGTGCACAAGCTAGAGCAGCACGGGAGCTGTCCCATGCCCATGCAACTTGTACGTAATGGTAAATACCAGAGTCTTAATTTTTCCTTTTCCATTCCTATCCTTGTCACCATATATTCTAATTATTCTTATTCAGAGTGAAGAAATTTAACCAACCAGTGGATTGGCTGAAAGCTATGAAGAATTTCACTTTTCCCAGCTTGGAAAATTAAGTTGTTCTAAATGTCTCTCATCTTGATACAATAAAGTAGATAAATATCAATTCAAAAGGGACAAATTTGTGAAAGTAATTTTGTAAATATTTCCATAATTTTAAAGTTACTTTTAAAAGTCTGCTAAATAACTGGAAAGGCTTTAATTCATATGCTGTTTTATCATCTGATTGCCTGTTTCTAACCAGGTACTTAAAAATTCCATTTTCTTAGTGGCCCTTCTCAAGAAATTCCATCATTATTCTTTTGTCTCACCTTTTTTTTTTTCTTTTTTATTTTCTTTTTTTTCAAAACTGGGTTCTGTTAAGTGTCTTAGAATGCAGCTTTGGAATTACACATCTTGCCTTACAGTAAGAGTCTAGCATTTACTTGAGCTTCAATCCCCAAAACACACAATACAATAAATTTATTATTGTGGAACTATCAGTGTATGTTTATATGTACCCATTTTACAGAAACTTATGGAAAGCTTAGCTGGAGAACTTACAGTCTACACTAGGAAGGGAAACACAGACTTCAACATTCACTTTTCCTTTTGCTGTGCATGCTGCACTTAAGGTCTTCCTGCAGCTGACACATACTTGTTTTGTCTTCCATCTTTGCTGTGTCAAAAGAAGACAGAGGTAGACACGGGAGTGTTCACATACAGATTTAAGTGCACATCATCTCTGAAAATCAGTTGAATATTTAAAAATCTAAATCTAGCTTGCTATGAAACATTTGGTTGGTTACACCAGAGTTTTTGCACTCTTTGGTGTCTTATTTTTTCAAAGTGAAGCAAAACAAAATGTTGTTGCATATATAAGAAAGGCTCAGTGTTGTTGGTTGATTTTGTTACGAAAGAATACAAGGTTCCCAGTCTTATACTGTAGAAAATGATGTGCTGGCGAACTGTGGCAGGCAAAAGTGCTCAGACACCTGACTAGAGAAAACACCAACCACAGCCTTTCATTTCAGGCTGTGAGGTAACACAGGGAATGCAAATATGTCCAGGCAAACGCTGTGTCTTGCCAGATGCACAGGCTTGAAAGTGGAATGATGTTGAGCCATATAGACACAAGGCCCCTGCTCATCCAGGGATCAAGAGTGTCTTTTCTACCTGAGCCACAACAGTGGTATTACTACACCAGTCAGCAAAGTAGTCTTTTTATACTGAGCTTTGTCACGTGTTTAATATTTATAAAGAGGAGAAGTATTAAAGTTAGTATGTTTTCAGTATAATAATTACTTCCAAATCAGATTGTGAACCTGGTGTTCTACTTCAAGGGGAACCCAGTTACAAGCAAGAAAGATGAAAGATGATAAAAGCACTGTAGGTGCTTGTTTAGATTCTTCTGAAACATAATTGTATCTGAAGGTACTATAGGCAGGTGGTTCTTACTTCAAGGTCTCACTTGCTGGGAAAAGGGCAAAAGTTAATTCTCTAATTTTTTGTGGTTGTGACCTTCCAAAATACTTTCAGTAGGTTGATACCTCAAATACACCTTATATATGCATTTGTTTTTCCATTCCTCATGTAATCTTGACCGTGCTAGGTAACAGCCAGGACGAAGGTGCTACATCTCATTGTCACTATTGTTCCTAACATGGATGTTCTTGGGTCTCCTCCAATGCTCTTCAGATGCTGCCATTGTTACACATTTCTAAAGACACTGAAATAGCAAATTTAGTGTTTTTCTTTAGGCACAAAGCCTCTACTGGAGTGATGAAATACTTCCCCAGTTTTTCTTTTCACCCTGATTTCTTTTCTTTGGCAAAAGCAATTTGAAGTGGGCATTTCAAAGCTAGTTGTATTATTGTTTCCAGTGTCTTCAGTCTGAAAGTGAAATTGTCATGGGTTTTGAAGGAACAGTTTCTATGTACTCTTAGTGTTCCTCTAGAATTTTCCTGCCTACATAAAGCAGTGGTGTCTAGCTAGGCAATGCAGTCTATTTCCTCACATTCTTAAGAGAAAAAGCCCAACATGTCCCCAAAACATGCTGACATTTTCTGCAAAGAGCACATTCTCAGGCTGTGTGCAGCGAGAGGAACATGCAAAAAGAGTAAGCCTGCCTTTCCAGGTCACCTTATCCAGTGTTTGAACCCTCCTTTGCAGCAAGTCTCTGGATTTAGGAAGACAAGAAGAGCAGCTGGATGAGTTGCTCCCCTTGTCAGTTATCATCTGTACTGCTGCTCCAGGACCTTATGTGAATTGCAAGGTCAGCAGCTGGTTGTGCCTTTTGTGAAGGGTGGCCACTTCTGCCATGTTTGTTCCAAACATTTGAAATACCAAGCAAAGCCCTAAACTCTACTGGCACCTGGGCAGTGCAGGAATTGCTAGGTCTTGTCTGTGGCATGTGACAAACGCTTCCTTTCACATGTGCCTTTTTCTATTGGTTCTTTGAGAACTATGCTATTGCTTTTCCACTATTTAATGCTCACCTGCATTAAATAGAGCTTTGATGAATGCAAAAGTGGTGAGAGGATTTCATAGCCCTTGCTCATGGATATAGTGAGGATCCTCTACTCTGCATCAGAGTGCCATTAAATTTCCTGTTTCCTAGTGGCAACAAATTTAACAAATATTTCTTGGATCCTGGTATTTCTGTGAAAGAACATATATTTTCTGGTTGTGTAGACTGCAGGAAAAAAAAAATTGAATTAGTTTCTTTTTATTCTTCTACCTTTTATCTTTGTACTTCGTATCCTGTGTACCTGTACATTGATTCTGTGTACAGTGTGCTCCTTGACAAAATGCATTAGTACTTTATTAACTTTCTTCTCTCAAAAATTACATTTTTGGCATTTATTTCCATCTGAATATGTCACAGCTTGATGGACTTAGAGGAGAACGCAAAAATGAGCAGCCAAACAGCACAGGATCTGGGAAATCTCTTCTAGTGGGACTGAGGAGTAGATTGTGGGCAAGAAAAGGATAGGTCTTTAAAGCTCAATCACCTTACCTGAGGTTATTGATAAAATATTTCATTCTGCATTCTAGAATGATGAATACTTTTGTGACCAAATCCATAGGAAGTAGCAAGTTGTCAAGTGTCATAGGGTTTTTCTTTTAAGAGAAACTCCTTTTGTGAAAGTTGAACTTCTTATAGCAAGTCTTCTCATAAATGTGCAGATGTTTCATTTGAAATGTTTTCTAAGCACTTGCTGATTTTGTTACTGATGCAACAAACCTGAGATTTTATATTCCTTTCTTTAATGCTTAGGTACTGATTGAAAATGTTTTTAGACGTGTCAGCAGTGACCAAAGGGAGACTACTGTGATTTTGAAGAACTGTGAAACAGAAGGATTTGTGAAGGATACTAAGCAAATTTACTGGGATTTATATGTTTTCATTTGCTTGTAATGTAGAATTGATGCCTAACTAGCTACAGGCTGCTGAGGGTTAACACTCTTATACTTTGGTATTTTATTTTGCTTTTGGTAATTTCAAATGTTTAAGAGTTTTGTTTAAGTCAGCTTTGCAGACCATGAAGGGTCACATGTAACCCTATAAACACTCAGGAGGAGTTTGTAAACTAAGGAGAAATTATTGCTAGCCATGATGTTGATAAAAGTTATGTTTAAGAGGAGAAAAGTGATTTTCAATGCAAGAAATGCTGAATGCTTTGTTTATAAGAGTAGGGTGTCTTTCTTAGCTTGATAGAAACCATAAAGAGAAACAACTGAGATAGCTGAGTTAAAAATCTAAGAAGTTTTGCAGGTATTTATTAATTTTAATTTTTGAAAAACATTTTGTTCCCTCGACCTTTACTCTTTCTTGTCATTAAGATGCTTTTTCCTTCCCTGGATTTGGCTTGCACTTCGTTATATTTATTTCCCAAGCCTGTGACTTGCTGCTGTGAAACCAGCAGAGGGTGCCCAGCACATGTGTAGTTGTGGTTGTTTCTTCCCAGCCCGCTGTGGTGCGGCTCTGTGGAAACCAGAGAGCTGCTGCCTTAAGCCCTGTACACGTGAGGTGCTGTACATCTTCAATACAATTCTCAGAGTCATTCACTGTTGTGCCTCACTGTTTTCTGTACAGTTCTTTTGTGTACATGCTCACTGGGGTAGTTTCACCTTCTGTTGTATCCTCTGTTGTACACTAGTTGGATTTTTTTTGTATTTCAGTTTTTTTCTTGTTGATTTGTACTCAGTGCATTAAGAGGAAGCCAGAGGTTTAGTCTTACAATGTTGACATGTGAAAGGAAACCCCAGAAAGCTAGTGCTTTTCATGTGATAGCCTTCGTTGTGAGTGACTAATTTCTTATTCATCTGTTAAGATCTTTCCTGGCTCTTCTCTGAAGTTTTGATTTATTTTCTTTTTCTCCCCATACTACGGTGAATATCTTTTCCCTCTGTTCAAGAACAATGTGATTGTAGTATTCCCTGCAGGTAGAGAGTATGCATTAAATTTATTTATTTTTTTTTACTGTGAATTAAAGAAAGGAAGTAAAGATTAATCTGATTTTATTTTGGAGCTTCTACAGTATAAATACCCTTTAAGTTTTTACATGGACATGAGGTTTTTCAACACAGATTCAATAAGCAGTTTTTAAAAACAGTCACTTAAAAAGAAAAGTTAATAGATTTTTTTTAATTGCGTCTGATAACAGAAATCTTAATTTGCCCAAAACTAGCAAAATGTCTTTTTTTTCCCCAGTTTTGTTTATCTCATCAACGAAACTTCTGTTTGTCCTTTTTCTCTTGTTAGAATCGGTGGTGTGAAGAAGGGTCAAAGAGTGGTTTTCGTGTAGCAATACCCAGATTTTATCCCATAGAAGTTAGGCTGTTTGATTCCTGCTTGAGCTGTCTTTATTGGGGTAGCACAGTAGGTCCAGCACAAACCTCTGGACAGGTCTCCCTGTGTGTGGAGCGAAGGGCAGCGTGTGTCATTCGTAACCTCTCGCTGTCACTTGTCGCTTGGATTCTGTCTGTCCTTTATTAACTGGCCACCGTCTTACAGAGGGCATGTCAGTAAATCTCACGTGGTCCCTTCGCCTGTAAAGAGCTCCACTTCTGTATTCTTCTCACAGCAGAGAGAAGGAAAAGCCTCCCAGCTTCCAGATTTCTAGCTCAGGCTATGCAGCTCCTGGTGAGATGAAAGAGATGCTTCATTTGAATGTTCAGTGGATAGTAACTGGAGAGGTGGCAAGAGGAATGGCTTGGGTGGAGAAACACAGCAGGCATGTTCATAATGGGAGCATAAAGGCTGCTCTCCACAGCAGAGTCAGGGCAATAAGGACATGGATGGGCTTTTGTAGAGTCACTCTTTACATGGCAGATGAAGGAATACTTGTGGGTGTACCAAAGAAATCCACGTTGCATATATAAAGCAAAAGACAAACTTCATTGTGTCAGTGACTGCAAAAGAAAAGAAAATTTGATCAGGTCTACAAATATTGTTTGCAAATTATGGGTGCCTGCGGACTCAAAAGGATGAGAATTGAAGATAACTAAAAATTGTCACTTTGAAAATAAGATACATAATATCTATAATTCTCGTTAGAAGAAATAAAATCTGAATATATATTAAACTAAATCATGTTGATTAAAATCATGTTGACTAAATCACTGCTAAACAAAATCATGTTGATATACTATATTCCCTCATCAAAAAGTATAATGGTTGTAGTTAATTCTAGATCAGAATGTTTAGGTGGTCATTTTAGTAAGAATAAACCTAGCTACAGGGGGAAAAAAACCAACAAAAGTTACAAATTGAAAACTAGACTAAATAAATTATCATAATACTATTTATTTTTTTCTGATTTAAACAACTTCAAAATAAAAATTAAAATAATTTCATCTTAATCAGTCCTTCCAAAGGTAATTTTAAGTTTCTATTTTTTATGCTGCCACCGTAAATGCTGGACAGCTTCCCTGCCAGGTTTCCAGACCCCTATGTCAGGCCACAGCAGCACCTGTGCTCCATGTGCGGTTGCTGTGGATGTAGCTGCTCAGCAGCTGTCACCCTTGTTTGGTACGTGCCCTGTTCCTGGGAGAGGGCAGTTGGTTGGAGCATGCTGCTAGTAACACCAAGGCTGCAGATTTGCTCCCTCTTTGGGCCATTTACTTTTAGAGTGGGACTCGATGATCCTTGTGGGCCCCTTCCAGCTCTGAATATTCTGTGAATCTGTGTGAAGGTTGCCACAGCAATGAGGTGGGAAGGAACGAGGAAGTCTTCTGTCCACCTCTTTGCTGGCTAAGTAAATGCAGGTGCAGAAAGTTTTCATTCCTAGGGGACAATGCACTGTCGGGTGAATAATATCTGTTTCCAAAGGTCAGCTTTTCCAAAGACCTCAAGTATCAAGAAAACAGGTTTTTTTTCACATGCTCATGTCATTAGGTTTGGGCCACCCACCCTACTGTTGCTTGTCCCCAAGTGGGCAGGCCTGTAACAAGGCAAGGTGATGTCTCCCAAAGGAGTTGCTTGAAACAAAACCTCAGAGTCATTCTTCTGAGAAATAGTTATTTGGGCAGCTTTGCAAACCTTGAAGAAACTGTTGCTTCTCCTTTTATTTTATTTTATAGCCCTCCTAGCTTTTTTTTTCACTCATAAAAGTCTGAGAGACCCAGGAGAAATCATGGTATCATTTGGAAATAGTCAATAAAATTACTCGATGTATCCAATTCTGTACCTCCAACATGGCAAACCTTTCACTGCCTAGAAATAGGATGAGATTTCGAGAGCAGGAGCTGTGTATGTCTTCTATAAAATGTTCCTAATTTTCACTGTTACTCTGAAAATCTGTGCTTGTATGTTAAAGTATGAAAGGAATTGATGCAGAAAAAGGTCTTCATCACTCAGGTTTCTACAGTTATCAGGGCATTGCGGTTCCCCATTGTTGCTCCAGATATGTTCTATATGCCTAAAAAACTGCTGTTATTTTAAAACGTATCTTAAATATTCAGTGCTGACACAGCTAGAGACAGTAGCTTACATTAACTCAGAGACCACTTTGGAGTTATGATAGGATCTGTCCCTCGCAGGCAAAATGTCTACCTCATCCATTTCCCAAATTCCTGCTGGATGTCAAATGAAACAGTTGGTGATTTCCTGTGACACTTGGGACCATCAGCTGTGGTGTCAGGAGCAGATGCTCATCCTGCTCAGCAGCTCCCTGAGAGGGTCAGGAAGGCATCCTTCAAACTGACTGGAGAGCCAAGTCCAAACGGTCACCTCTGACTCACAATCAGCACCCATCCATACTCATTTCCAGAGAGTATGAAGTTAGTTTTAGTAATAAGAAAAAAGTATGCTGCTCAAGCATATAAATAGGTAGATAGGAAAATAGCCTTGTGGTAGAATTTCATCAAAATTAAGTATTTACAGTTAGATAGATTCTCCTCTAGAAAAGATCAATTCAAATGTATTCTATCATTCCTTGTCAGGGGGCAGGTTGATTTAAGAACACTTATGGTCTGTTCCTGACAGTTCAAATTATACTACTATTGCAGAGCAGATAGCATGTTTTTTTCCTCTTGTCTCCTGTGTAAGTGTATGAGATGGATGCTGCTTTGGTAGTTATTGATTGCACATTTGCTTTGTGCATCTAAGGTCTCAATAGTGACTGTCCAAAAGCAATAATTAAACATACTTGAATGTGGTATGTATGTGGTATGTAATTTAAAGCTCTCCTGCCTTCTTTTCTACCCTTTTATTTCATCCTTGATAGTCTTCAGGGTCAAAACACATTTGAAGAGGTTGAAAGGCAGCACTGCCAAAAAGAGAAAGCATAAAAATAATCCACTGGAATATGTCTGTTGGAAACATGCTCAGATCTTGAGATGAGCACAGTTGGTCAGAGTATGATGCTAATTACACGAACATCATGAGCAAGTGAGTTTGACCCTTGTACAGGATAACAATTGGACCCACTGATCCTTGTGTGTCCCTTTACAACTCCATGATAATCTCTGTGAAGCTGTGAGAGTGCTCATTTACACACTCAGCAAATACTTTGAATAGTGGCTTGAATTGCTTCCCCCATTGATTTACCACTCTTTTAAAATTATTATTATTAATTTTAAAAATCTAGATACTAATCCAGCAAAGCCCATAAAATATGGTTATTCTGTTTAGAATAACCAGATGTGCTTACATGTAAAGCACATATGGGAGCATCACTGCATTAGTGCCTAAAGGAAAATGAAAAAATATGGCAAAAATGGAGAAAGAGAAACTAATATAACAACAGTTATGTAAACTTGACCATTTGCTTACTTGATTGTAAGTAGATTGATAAAGCAGTGACAAGTTTTCTAGTCTAATATGTTAAAACACAGCTTTAGTTTATCCTTTTGTTCAGTTCATGTTTCTGTTTCCTAGTTTCTTTAATTTCCTGACATTGTGGTTCAAGGTAGATGAGCATGTGAGATTTTTCTGTTTTTCCTAATGAAACATTTTAATTTTTTTTAAATACTAGAATATGAAAGGTTATTAAAGTGTTTTTTAAAACATGACATTTCTTGAAACTGGGCTGATTTCCCAAAGTTTCATATTAAAAGTTAGAGAAATATCACACAGGAGCTACTCTTCCACCAGCAAGCTTTTACTTGATGGCTTTAATTACCATTCATGAATT
This sequence comes from Regulus satrapa, assembly GCA_013396955.1. Lineage (NCBI taxonomy): Eukaryota > Metazoa > Chordata > Aves > Passeriformes > Regulidae > Regulus > Regulus satrapa. Next base: position 376,402 of record VWZN01013114.1, on the reverse strand, counting down.
TCAAAATAATTCACGTAAAGGAGTTTAATTCTCTGAAATATTCTGTGTGATATCTTTCACAAATAATTTATTGAGATTCTCCTTCCTCCCTTCTACTTTCAGTGTCACTTCACATTTTTGATAGAAGCAGACAATATATTTTTCATTAGCACCATGAGATATGATACCTTCTTTGGGTTTTAATTAGGTTTTCAAGAAACAAGTATGTTTCCCAGGCTGCAAGATTTTAACTGAGACACATTATAGTGAAGTTTTGCTGATTATTAAACCATATTTTAATAACTACAATTGAGTGTCTATAAGCCCAGAGATAAATAAATAGCTTGCCAATAAGGTCCTTGAAGTTTCAATTACAGTCTTACACTTACAATCTGACTGCTTTTAGTCCAGTATGATATTTAGCTTGATTCTTTTAAACAGACTAAAATTGACAGCACTATTAAGTCCCTGTTGGACAGTTAGGCTATAGATGCAAATAGCTATGCATGCTTGATTAGTCTCCTTATCTGCTTTTAGTTTGAATATGAACATTGAAAGTGTATTATGAAATTACTTGCACTGTTTAAACATAAGACTCAAACAAAAAAATACCTTTGGTATGGAAGTTGCCATACAAAATAAAGCTGTCTTGCAGTTGCATCCAAAAATTGATGTGTCACATTAAAAGAGGTCTTCTCTCTCTTAATAGATTATTTTTATTTTGCAGGAAGTGAGAGTGACAGTTTGTTTGTGAAAAATCTTTTTTATTCATCACAGGAAACAAATGCTTCTAACTTTATTAGGTCTCTTTAGCTTATAGTTGATAGTTGTATAACTATGGAAAGTAATCAATTTCAAGACACAGTAATCTGGCCTTCAGTACAAAAAGTGAAATAGTAATTTTATTCTCCCAAATCCATCATTCCCTTCCTTTGAGGCATCTGTTCACCCTGAGTGTGACACAGTGCACTGCATAAAAGCACAAGTTCTCAAAGACACAAATATTGTTCCCCAGCAGGTGGGTGTAAATTCTGCTCCTGGAAAGTAAAGTACATTTTTAATTAACATGTTTGATGGTTCTTGGTAATTTTGCTGAAATCAACCTACCTAGGATTGGATTAACACAGAATAAGCATTCTGTGGATGCTTATAAATATGAACTTCCATCGTCTTTCCTGTTGGATTATCCTGTCTCTTCCTGCTTGATGTAATATCTCTTATGTTCAAGCTTCCCTATTTTCTAGAACTGTCCAGCTCTTTCCCACACTATCACCTTATTTCTCCAGTTATTTAAACCAGGACTTAACTTTGTGTCCGAAGATTTGACTTGGCACAGTTAAGTACAAAACTGGAAAAGGCTGTATTCTTTTTGAACCATGGTCAGTTGTAAAAATGTGCTACTCCATCGTTCAAGATCTCATGCTAGGATATATGTAAAATAAACCAATAAAGTAATGAAATACAGAGTTTTATGGTGACAATTATTGTGCCTGCAGATTGTCTGTAAATTCCTTCTTTCCTCTGCTTGTTTTGTAGAGATCAGAGGAGAGTACCATATTAACTTCCATAAACCTTGATCTCTCATTGAAGATTTTTTTTTCATTCTTATCGTATGTAGTCACTGAGCATTTTGACCAGCATGCTCCTGTTTCCATGCTATGCATTCCTTGATGAGAAGTGTCCTTGCTTTATTAGTTGTTGGAGAGGGTCTGGAGCTCTTGTACAAACACATCAATGATATGATTTCAGAAAAGTCAGGGGAATCACATATTTCTATCTGTATTAGCATCCTGTCTTATATAAATGATTAATTCATAGGAATATAATCCATTATATTAATTGTAGTTTCATGAAAGTTGGATTGAGTGCTCTAAAGTAAAGATCTCATGTGGTAGAGGCTTTTTGTGATAGTAGAAAAATTGCTCCCTGTCTCAGCATTTTGGTTTTATATTTTTGATAAAACGATGATGATGACAGAATTTGCATTTTTTCCCCTCAGTTCTATGTTTTACTTGTTTTGAGTGTGACCTGTTAGCTGAGGAACATTCTTGCCTGTGTGTGTTAGGTTTCATAACAGAAGTGCTAGGAACAGATTTGGGCCTTGCTGCTACTGCTGGTAATGGGAAGTTTTGTGATGCTTTTTTCCTTTAACAACCTGTGTGCTTTCAGGGAGGTTTTGACTGAACAGTTCAACAAAGACAAGGATGCTTTCATGTAATGAGGAAGTTACAGACAACTCTTCTGTCCTTGGAGGCTCACAATTATTTTCTGTTTTATCCTCAGTCCCTACTTGGCATAGTTTCTTCAGAGTTTATGCTGCCATAAATGTCTATAATATTTATTCAACATACAGCAACCTAAAGATGACATGATGCATAGCAGAATGAGGAATAACTACTACGTTCATAGCACTTAGCTGTGCTGCCATTCCATGATGAGACTGAAACAGATGCCCAATAGCGCAATCTTACAAAATGAAAGAAAGCAAGAATTTTCTGGAAATCTATGATATCCCGCTTAGCTACATCATTTGATAGAAAAGTCACCTTCAGATTTATTTTACTTCATAAGTCATCCTTACCCATGCAAATATGGTCTGCAGAGGCTCTGGAGTGACTGTGGAATCAAAGGAGGAAATAAGTCTTTTGAATGTTGCTTTCTTGGTAATTTCTAAAATTATAGGTGCTCCTTCCCACCCCCTTCCCCAAACCTGAAGCAGTTAGAGGTGCAAACAGCTAATAAATTTAAATTAATTTCAAAGGACATTAGGCAATGAAATGTTAATGCTACATTGGAAAAATAAAAAGGGAGTAATCAGGATGTTACATTGCAAACATTTCTGTCAGTATTGAACTATTTCTTTTACTTTTTTTTTTTCTCCCTCCAGGGTCTATTAAAAAAACCCCAAATCTTGATATCTGTAAATTGTACAGTCTCATTAGTTGTCTACATTTATAATTAAAAACTAGTGTAATATGCAGCAATTTGTACATCATAGCAGGAAAAACATGGAAATCATCATTTGACATGGTTCAATCATGACCTTTATTTTATGCTAACCTGAAGAAGTTTTTCAGAAAGCTATAAGGCTTAGCAGGAAAGTGGAAAGAACAACTGAGTAATTGACAGGATCTGTCATTTATCAATGACTTTGATTTTGCCAGGACAATAGTTATGTCTTTATTGTCATGTAAGAAGGAATTTCCAACGTACACAGTACATTATCCAGTCTTTACATTTGATTGAGCATAAGAACAGACCTTTGGCTCTGTTTGCCTTGCTCTCCATTTTATTATTTTAATGGAAAGTAGATTAGTAGATTATTTTTATAGATAATTTTGTTAAAGCTTAAGAGAAGGGAAGGGGAAATGTTTCACTCTGCATTCTGTGCCCGCTGTAGTTTGGAAAATGGATTTGCTCCATTAGAAGGAGCCCCTTGAAGTAGAGGCAGGGCATGTTATGCTGGGGTTGGTTTAGTTGGGCACAGGGTGTTTGACTGTAGTACAGGGGAAAGCATACCCATGGAGGGGCCTGGCAGCAGTGTGCAAGACCCAGCACACCCAAGCTGCTCCTGCTGGCCATGCAGCTTCTCCCACTGTGAATCAATGAGCCCCACTTGCCAGTTTGGATGAGGATTTTGTTTTTGACAATGCAATGTCAATTAAATTCTATGCTTCTTAACAACAACAACAAAAAAAGAGACCTGTTGTGAATCCACCAGTGTACAAGTGAAGCCACTTGAGGGTGTGCACACTCGGGCTTGCCCTTCTATAAGGGATAGGAGCTTTCACCATCTTTCTCCCTAATTTCTACTCAACTCTTCTAAAAGCAGCAAAACTTGTGGGCCTCGCTCCGGATGTTCCCACCATGAACCCTGTCTTTCCCTCTCACTGTCATACTGGGGTTTCCGATCCTATTTTCTCAAGCAGCTGGGAGCAGCAGCCCTGTTGGTGGCTGGGATGGCTGGCCCCTGCAATGCAGCAGCCTTGCACAGCTTGTCCTCCCTGGCAGAGATTTGGCACTGGTGGCTGCCAGCTGTGCCCCCACAATGGGAACCTCTAGGATGCATGCTCTTGGTGTGTCACCTCACCCCTTTTCCTCTGCATGTAATTTGCCTTGTCTAGGTACAGCCTTGGTGACCAGCCTTGTCCCTGCCAGGCATCACTGCATCACTCAGCCCTTCCTGTTGCTTTTAAAGCCTGTTCAGCTCATTCTAATATATTTACTAACTCATTCCTCCAGTGGCCCCACAGCGGAGTATACCTGGATCCCCGGGATAAACCACTCCTATGCTAATACTGTAAACCACTGGAAAGGGCTGTCAACAGCAAAGGTGGAGTAAAGGTACGACTGAGCATGAGCATGTTAAACAAGTAGAAGTGCATCCAGCCGTGACTGAGTGGGTGCTTTCTGCTACTTCCAGGCAATTGAATTAACCAGCTAAATGGATCTGAGAGATTCATCCCTTGTCCTGCAGGCTCTATCCTTTCTGGCAAGCATCTTGAGACAAATGACAGTCGTTCGCATCGTAGCATTCAGTCTCTTTGATGGAAAGCTCTGATCTGTGCCTGGTTTTTGTGGCCGAGCATGAGCCTGGACAGGTTCTCGCATGGGATCACCTGGGCTGTTCACCTGCTTTCAGGGAGAGCCGAACACACTTCTCCACATGGGTTTGTCTCAGCCACTGTCATCACTTCTTGTGACACCATCACAACCAATATCTGTAGATAACCTGGCTGCCTGGCTGACTGGCCTCATGTTATAAAGCTTTTCTTCACAACTGCATACTAAATCTTGTCTTTTGCATGATGAACATGGAGAACAATTAGTTATCATCCTCTTTTCATAACAAACTTTTACATATTTTAAATGTGTGTCTTCCCTTCGTCTTCACTCTTTCTACTAAACAGTCTATTTATTTCAACCTTCCCTTTTTCTACATCTGTTATCAATTTTTTGTGGCTTATACCTGGACTCCCTCCAGCTGTCTCTTTCCTTCAACAGTTTAGACAGAGCTGGATATAGTAATGCAGTCAGGGCCTTGCCACTGCTGGTAGGGGAAAAATTACTTGATTTGCTTACAGTATTACTCTGACTATGTATCAGGCTCCCTTCATCTGCAAGTGGATAGCGTCCTGATTTAGAGTTTGCTTATAGACCACTGTAACTCCCTTTAGATCTTTCTAGGTAATTTGGCCTTCCCACTGTGGATCTAATACATTAATTTCAGAACATTTATCCAAATTACTGCAATTAGGGTGGGTTCTAATCCGATCTTGTAAACTGCTTGCAACCTCATCCAGTTTAATATATCATATCAGATGTTACTAATCTTGTTTATCACCGAAGTGTGAGATTGTGAAATATACAAGGCATCAGATTTACAACTAGGTTGTTTTGAGAAACCTCATAGAAGACATTTTTATGATTGATAGCAAGAAGAAGTTATGTAATAGGGTGTATTTAGTCTTTTCTCTGCCTGTCACTGTCACAGCATATGATGACTTGAGGTCACTGAAATTTCACCCACCAATTCAATGTTCAGGTGCTAAATTAATTTCTGCTGAGCTGCAGGTGATGGCCGTGGTATTCTCACTGGCAAAGTTTATTTTGAACTAGCAAGGTTGTTCAATGCTACATTTCTTTTTCTAACACATTTGCGGGATTTTTTTTATGTTGCTCCCTCTTTCTTTTCCTTGCATGTTTGCATGGTGAATTGTTTGCAGTTCTCCCAGCATGTATACTTAGTGATACCTCTTAAATTACTCCTTTGGGGCTCTAAGGTAATTAATTATCTCCTGGTGTAGCATACTGCTCACTTACTGTGCACTAGGTTAATTTGCTGCTGTGCTTTAGTGCTGCCCTTCTGTAAACTAGTCCTCTCTTTTGAACTCTTTCCCCCTCTGGATTGCCTTTGCCTGAAGGTGTCCTTGATTAGTCTCTGAAGCTGGCTGCGGCTTCATTCCCTGTGCTTCTCTAGCACTGGTCTGCTCTTTCCTTCCTTGGAATGATGAATTCTCTCATTTTATAATCACTTTGGTTTGATTTCCTTTTCATCACTAAATTCTAAAAAGTTCTACAAAACTGAAGTTAAAACTAGAACACCCTCCCATGTCTTTTATGGTCTGCCAAATTACTTCTTCAGCAAATGCTTGAGTATCTTTTTCCCCAGGAGAAATAAAAGAGGTGTTTAAGACCAAACTTTGTCCATATTCTAATTTTGAAAGTCTTCTGAGTTTTTGTATGCTTCCATGGAGGAGTTCTTTCATGCAGGAAGCCAAAAGAAGACTCTTTCAGAGGTTTTCTTCACTCCTTGAAGTAACCAGAAGAATATTTTTATGACCTACAATCTGATCCTTGTTGCAAAGCAATTGCAGCTGAAAAACATAGCCTGACCTCAGAAGTCAAACATTGTTTTAAAGCATATTCTGCAGCTTTTAAAAATACATCTGGAAGATACTTCCCGAAGAAACTACAGGGGATTCTGTGCCTCATCAGTATAATGGCAAGCACAAAGTGATGAGATAGAACCAGCTGTTACGTTGCAGATCTATCTACCTATCTATTTATCTTACACTACCCTTGGGACAGGTTGTCAACGTGCAGCATAATGCATACAATTTTGCTGATCAGTGAACAGAGAAGAGCTAAGGCTGGCAGGAACTTCTACAACCTATATAAATATTTTAAAAGAGGTGAACAAGATAAATCTTACATTGGTATAATGCCTGATGAGAGCATTGGTCTCAGAGTGAAGACTTTATGGTTGTTATGTCTCTTATGGGGCATGAAAGCCTACATCTTCAGCTCTCTTTTCCTTTAGGGAAAAATCTCTGTGGTTCAGCTCTTTGACCATGTTTCTTATTTTCTTTGTTTAAAAAATGTTCTGTAATAGTTATTTCAGACCTCTGCAAATGGATGACAAATAGCCACATTTTAGTTAAACCGGAATGTTCTTTAAAACCATTTCTTACCCTCCTTTTAGTGCTATTTTAGTAGCTTTGTGGGTAACAACATCATATTTCTTTCTTTGGAGGTTCCAAATACTAGAAGTACTTTAGGGGAGTGATTTTGGGCTCAGTTTGTATTCATACAGAGAGGTTATATATCATGGGTGTTATATAATGCCTGTAATTTAAGAGTCCACAATGAAAACAAAACATTTATTATATTCTGAGGCATTTCCAGGGAGTGAATAACTATGATTAGCTGAATAGGCCATTAACTACCACTATTACTGTTCAAATGCAGCTGAAATAGCATTTATTTAGTGGTAAAAAATATTTGGCAGCACTGCACTTGCAAAAAAAAAAAAAAAAAAAAGACCCAAAACTTTACATTTGGAAAGTCCTCTACATTCCTAGGAATCTCCAAAGAAATGGTATTTAAAGGCACCAGACTCAATTTTCCTAGGCTGTGACTGTACAAGAAATACCAAGTATATAGTTTAGGTGAATATTGCAATGTTAACAATCTTATACCAACATATGTAAGAATTTAATAATCAAAGGCATGAAGTTTTCTATGGATTGATTAAGCCTTTTCACTCAATTATTTTCATTTTATTGTACATATTTACTTCTGGTCAGATGCATTTGTTCTCTGCAGTACATATCTTTTCCCAAGTATTTGGATCACTGAGGAAATAAGTTCTGTAATTAGAGAAAAAAAATACATACCTGTTCATTTTAGCAGAATTAATAATGAAATAATGATGGTAAGATTTTTCTCTTAGTGATATGAGCCAAAGAACCTAAGATACTAAGTTACTTACCCCATATTTTACTTACCTTTTTTTAATGCTGTCTTGGTATTGAAATAGATTGTTCTTTTTTATAGAACCCCCCCTTAAAAGCCCTCTATTGCAATACCTTCTATTGTAAAGCCTACTGAAAGCTTTTCTTACAGTAAAAGAATTTTCCTTTTGTGATTAATTTTTGCTCAAAAGGAGAAACAGAATATTTATTCAAGCTAGCATTAAGGATCTTCAGATTACTTTTTAATGTAATATTCTTGGCAGCTGAATCTGATTGGAAACCAACTATCCTCTGAAGTTTCTCTATCTTCTCTGTCTCAAACAACTTGCTAATGTATCTCATGATTTCTATAATATCAGATCTCTTCAGAAATGCTGGTGGTAATTACAGTAAGAAGATATTATAGTAATTTGCAAGAATATTTCTGGCTTAAATCCTTTGGAGAACAGGAATTATATGAATTTGGCTGTGTTGCTCTCTGGAGATCATTGGCATCCAGAACAGGCTGCATTCCCCAGCTGACAGATTCTGATGGATAACTTTCTGTGGATTGGGTGGTCCGTGGTGGAGCTGAGGAGCAGACTAGCTGTAGTGATTGTCTTCTTTTAGAAAATAATGCTGTCTCTTCACAACTGGTTGCATTTTTCCCTGCCTCTTTGAAAAAGTCTGTAGACAATCGTACACTTGAAAAAACTAAACATTTTGAAGGGCCTAATACTGAATGTCTGATAACTCTGGAACATCACAAGATTTTAGAAGTGGACATGTGCAAAAGAGATAATTTTAAAAGCAGAGGTATCAAGAGAATGCAACTACCAGTGTCTAAAAACAGATCAGTCTTTGTCACAGCTAATAGAGAATAATGGTATTGGAGGTGTTTCTTGAGATGGAGAGTTCAGAAAAAAAAGATGGGATCAGTAGCTGGTAAAATAATAAGCTTTTGCTGATTGTGATAATTATTTATACAGAGCTATTCCCATTGTTTTTTGTTAAGAGGCACATGATTTTTTTCTTTTTTTAAGAGACAGATTAAAACACACCGAAAAGTCTAAAATGTAATGTGAAAGAAAGTTTTAAAAAAGGGTCCATCCAGTTTACCTGTCAGGATGGATTTAATAGTAAGTCCACAGCTGGCATCATAGCAGCATGTAGTCTTCAACAGGTGAAAAGTCTTGGCAGTGCTCTGGAGCTCTGTCCAATAATGATTATCTGAGGTATTTTTTATATGTTGTGGCATTTGATTGGAGTAACTGAAATGAATGGGCAGTAGCACCAATGTAGATTGAGTCAATGTTTTTAGAATTTGCAGAGAGGCAGCTGACTAGAAAATGGAGTTAATGGTCTGAAACAAAATGACCTACAGGAAGATTATCTTCTGCTTATTTAATGCTGGACTGACTCTACCATCAATATGGAGACATAACAAGAGTATGGAAGTAAGAGGCATTCTGTTTACATAATCTATAAATTTTAATTAAGTTGCCAAAACGTTTTTAGTTCTAGGCCCAACAAGACAGAATCAGACTGGAATGAGTGACTTTCTGATCAATAGCAGCTGAGATCACAGAGAAACCACAAGTAATGACAAATCCTAACTTAGACCTAAAATAAGATTATTTAAGTCATTAATTAAAGCTAAATATAAATAATTGCATTAAAATATAGACTGATATTTTCAAGAAATTTCTAGGATCTTTAAGACAAGATCCACATTGTAAGGTTCACCTTTCTTGGCTAGTCATGCATTTCTAATTCACCAGGGACATAATTCCTGCACTGCAGCAACTGGAAGCAGTATTTCCACTGCAAAGTGAGAACTGTGAAGGGCATATGGGGAAGCAGGCTAATGGTGTCCAGTACATGGCTAAGACCAGGCAGAAGATACAATTGTTAGACAGCTGAGTTCACAGAGGAAACACATGTATTCTGCAGATTGACAAAACCCTAGCACAGAACTGCAGATGGGTGGGTACCTTTCATCCAAAGGAGATGCTGCAAGATCAGGATAAAATCGAGTAATACAAATATGAAGTCAGGCATTCAATGAAGTCAATAAAGTTTCTACAATTACATTTTGGAGGTGGAAAAGCAAGGGAGAATTTAAAAGTATGTTTATTAGCTGTTTATTAGATATTTCTGAGCCATTGGTGAAGTTGTGTTAAAAAAAAAAAAATTTAAAAGGTGAAATGCTATCTTGGGAAATGTCAAGTAAGTTAACTCCAGCAGAGAAAGTGAAGTTATCAGTGTCCTAATAATAGAATCACTTACTTTGGAAAAAGGCCTTTAAGTTCATCGAGTCAACCATTAACCCATCACAGCCAAGTCCACCACTAAACCATGTCCCTAAGGGCCAGTTCTCCAGGGATGAGGACTCAACCTCCAGGGATGAGGACTCACTGGGAAGCTTGTTCCAGTGAACAACCCTTTACATAAAGAAAATTTTCCTAAGTTCTAATCTAAACTTTCCCTGGTAGAACTTGAGGCCATTTCCTTTTGTCTTGTCACTTGCTACTTGGGAGCTGAGACTCACCCCACCTGACTACAGCTTCCTTTGAAGGAGTTGAAGAGAGTGATGAGGTCCCCTCTGGGCCTCCTTTACTCCAGGCTAAACAACCCCAGCACCCTCAGCCACTTCTCACAGGACTTGTGCTCCAGACCCTTCCCCAGCTCCGTTGCCCTTCTCTGGACACGCTCCAGCCCCTCAGTGTATTTCTTATATTGAGGGGCCCAGAACCAAACACAGGACTTGAGATGCAGCTCACCAGTGCTGAGTACAGGGGGACAATTCCTGCCCTGCTCCTGCTGACCACACTATTGCTGATCCAGGCCAGCATGCCATTGGCTTTCTTAGCCACCTGGGCACAGCTGGCTCATGTTCTACTGCTGTTGACCAGCACCCCAGGTGGTTTTCTGCCAGGCCACTTTCTAACTACTGTTCCACAGCCTGTAGCTCTGCATGGGCTACAGTGCAAGACCTGGCATTTGGCCTTGTTTAACCTCATACCACTGGTCTCAGCCCACTGGTCCAGCCTGTCCAGATCCTTCTGCAGAGTCTTCCTGCCCTCCAGCAGATCAATGTTCCCACCAAGCCTGGTGTCATATGCAATTGACTGAGGATGCACTTGATGCCCTCCTCCAGTGCATCAGTAAAGTTATTTAAACAGACTGGCTCTGACACTGAGTCCTGGGGAATCCCAGGACTTGTGACCAGCCAGCAGATGAATGAACTTCATTTACCACCTCTCTGTCCCCAGTCATCCAGGCAGTTTTTAACCCTGTGAATGGTGCAGGAACTCGTGTCCAAGCCAGGAGCAGCCTCTTTCTCCAGGAAAATGTGTGGGAAATGGTGTCTAATTCCAGGCAGACAACAAGCACAGCCTTTTCCTCACACACTCAGCAGGCTGTCTTTCCATGGAAGGAGGCCAAATTGGTCAAGCAAGACCTGCCTTTTACAAAGCCATGGCATCTGGGTCTAATCCCCTGGTTGTCATGTACATGCTGTATGGCATGTACAGGGACTCAAGATGACCTGGTCCATGACCTGCCCTGGGACCAAGGTCGGGATGACAAGGCCCTTAGGTCCCTGAATTCTCCTTTCAATCCTTCTTGTAGATGGTCATCACATTTGCCAACTTCCAGCCATCTGGGACCTCACTGGTAAACCAGGACTGGTGATAAATGATGGAAAGTGGCTTGATGAGCATTTCTGCCAACACTTTCAATATCCTTGAATGGATCCCATCCAGCCCTTAGACTTGGGTCTGTCTAAGAGCTGTAGCAGCCCTTAGATTATAGAGGCTTCATTCTACTCCCTATCCCTGCCTTGCAGCTCAGGAGTCTGGGTACCCCAAGAAGAACTGGTCTTTCTATTAAGACTGAGGCAAAGACTTTAGGTACTTCAGCCTTTTCCTCATGCTTTGTGGCTATATTTCATCCCATATCCAGTAGAAGATGGAGTTTCTCCTCAAGAAGCATTTTTATTGTCTTTTATAGCTGTAGTAAAAATTAAGTTCTAGTTGGGTTTGGGCCCTTCTAATTTTCTATCTGCATAACCTCACAAGATCCCTGTAGTGATCTGGAGTTCTCTGCCCTTTCTTCTAAGGATTATAAACTTTCCACTTTCTCCTGAATGCCAGCCAAAATTCTCTGTTCAGCCAAGCCATTCTTCTTTCCTGACAGCTTATCTTTTGACATGGGGGGATGTCCTGCTTCTGCACCTCTAAGATAGTTTTTCTGAAGAACATCCAGCCTTCCTGGATTCCTTTGCCCTTCGCGACTGCCTTCCAAGGGGCTCTGTCAACCAGTCTCCTAAAGAGAGCTTTAATGAGAGATAAAGTCTCATCACTCATATTTAAGTAAGATAAAATCAAGAAGTGGAAAACACTGAGAAGCGAGCTAGGGAAAGAAAAGGAAAGCTAAGAGGCAAGAGGAGGCTAACAGATGTTGACTTAACCTAATAAAAGGAAATTTGGGACAGAGTTTATGAACACAGTCTCTCTAACCACCTCCAAGAAGTGCACATCCAAAGAAAGAGAAAATATCCTTATTGTAAACACAAACCTCAGGGTTATAAATTGATCATGAAAATGCAGGCTTCAAATTAGGAAAAATATATTCTAGTCATCAGAGCAATGAACTTCTGGAACAGTAAGCAATAAGATGTTAAAAAATAAAATAAAAATGAAAATCAGGATAGAACTTGGCTAGTTAATGCAGTTAATGGAAAGGAATAGGAGAGGTCTGCATGCTGAGACCTTTCTGTCTCCTGTTCTCCTACTTTGTACCCCTCCTATTCCACATAGTAAAGGGCTATGGACTGTTTTGCATGCTCCAGAGTTTGCTGTCAGGAACCAGATGCCCATAGGTATTCAGTAAAAAATTAAGAGACTTAGTTGTGAGAGAGAAGAAAAATCCTGGGGGTTTGGGTTGTCTCAGGATTACCACAAGCCATCACTGTGTTACAGCCCTGACAAACACCCAGAGAGATGCAAGAGCTTCCAGTCCATTTCAAGGTAGAGTTGAGGCTCTATCTGAACTACTCTACTCTATAGAGTTCAGGTCAGGGTGATTTGGGCTTCAGCTCACTTCCTCCATGCTGCTGGGGAGCCCCACTGGGAGTTACTGCTTGGAGACAGTACAGGGAGCTGCTATGTCCTGCTGGCATACAATTTATTAGCCAATTGTTTGCTGGCAAAGGATTTATTAGCCAATTCCAACTGATACTCAATGATTGTGCAATGGCTTTTTATTCATTTTGTCCCAGTGCGCCCATTTTTAGGAGCACACCAGCCCAACAGCTGGAAGACAGCAACATCCAACCTACCTCTTGGGCAAGAGAGGCACTGGTGCTGATTGGTGCCTCCCAGTGGCTCACGCCAGGGCAAAACAGCACTTTGGGACAAATTCCATTCTCCAGGACCCTGGCAGCAAACAGCTCCCTGAATCAGTCACAGGCACCTGCGGGCTGACTCAGCTCCTGCAAGCCAAAGAGGTCCAGGTTATTTTAAAGCTTCTCCTGCAGGACTGATGCAGCCATGGCAGCAGTCACACTGTCGGTTCCCAGCTCTCCCACGGAAAGTGTGGCTGCTGTGGGGATGCTCTCGCCATGCCTGCCAGCTCTCGGCACCAGCCCACCCCGAGCTTGTCCTCACAGCTTCGCAGCTTCAGCGCATACCAAAAGGGTTCGCTTGAACTGCCCCTGCTGTGTTTACGGATGTGCCTTTGCCTCGAAGCAAACCAGAAGCATTCCCGCAGTCGAGCTCGGCTGCGGAGAGATTAAGGCTGTTCTTCATTAACACCTTGAAGTGTTGTTTGCAGTTTTCAGCTCACGCCGTCTGCCATTCCGCAGCCACACCAATGAGCGTTGTTTGGCTCGAATGTAGATGAAGTGTTCTAGCAAGTATGTCAAGAGCTGGCTCATGATCAAGTTTCAGTCACGCAAGTGTGTAGGCATACCCTCAAACAAGCTTAAATCTATGTCTCCATCATGGCAAGGCGGAGCAGGATAACTGCGTCAGCTACCAAAGCTGGAAAGTCAGTATATTTGGATGTTTCTTGTCATTCAAGTGCTAAACATTGAAAAATTGTGCCTTCCAAGATTATGAGACTGGTTTTTAAATAGTGTAATCTTAAAATAAAGGCTCTAGAAATTCCTTTTATCTTCTGCTTTTCTCAGAGTCTTCTGAGCCTATCAGCACCTAAAAATCACGTTTTTCACATTTTCTTTTCATCTCTGAGCATAGAAAAATAGACTAAAATATGAAAATTCCTATTCATGCATGAACAACTCTCTTCAGAAGAAGTTTTACATTAAAAAAATCACATCATGGAGCTCAAGAGACGCACTCTGGAGCTGATAACACTGGATTTTATAAAGCCAGGAACTGAATTGGCCAAAGTTTGCTCAGCTGTAAGAATGATATAGCTCAGATTACAGAATTCTTGCTGGCAGAAGATACATTATGGAATGAAAAACATCAGGTATTGATTGCCTGAAAGGAAGGGAAGAAGGTAAAAAGGTCGGGGTGGGGGGGGCAGGGGGGAATACAGTTGTCTTGTGCTGTAAAGTACAACCATTTTCAGTCACACACCTGGGACACTGCTTCAAGGCTGTGAACTTCTTCCTTCAGCCCAGAACTCACCCACTCCCATAAAAAGTTACTTGATGCCAGCCTGTGTTTTGGAGGATTGGCAACTGGGTTATCACTTGGTATCCTTATCAGGTCTTATCTACAGAATCCAGTGTGCCACTGGACTGATACACCACCATATTCGGTGCAGAAAAGCTTTGAAAGTTCTTTGTATTTTAAAATCGTGTTACATAGGATTTTTTTGCTAATGGTTTTAAATTGTACACTGCTTGTGTTTAAAGTGTACACTACTTTTTTAAACAGTTTCATGTGGTTGTTATACTAGCAGATACTTGTTCATTTTAAACTACACTTCTAAATAAATTCTCTAAAGGTTTAGAGACTTCGTTATCCCGTGTAATTAAGTATAGTTCAACTTTAGCACACTGGAACTTCCCTTTAGTCTTATATCCCCAGTAACTTTATGATATTAAGACTCTTAGATATATTCTAATACTTAGTATTTGCCTTTTAATTTGTTTTAAAAATAAGAATAAGAATCTTTTTGTATACAGATACAAAAATAATATAGTAGTTCAAATATTGAATATTACTGCAATTTTTTCCCCCAAGACCCCTTAGGTTGGGTCGTAGAAAACACCCTCATAATTTTCAAATTTCCTACTGCCTCTTCATATATGACAGCATAATGTATATAAAACATCATACAATGTTCCAAATGTTATTATCTTGTTAGAGGCGTCTCTAACATCAGGCACGAAGGCTTCATAATTTAATTCAACTACTGCAGTGATCAGCATTCCCACAGTGTAAAGCTTAAGACTTCTGACCTCAAAGAACAAACAGATTGAGGTATGTCATTATCAGCAATCTAGTCTTTACCCACACAAATTTCACTGAAATTTGAATTCTGTTAAATTCTGTAGGTTTTATGCTGCTTGCTAAAATGAGGAAGTTTTGCACTTTCTATTAATATTTATTTGATAACTGCAGCCTTAATTACACTGAGTGTTACTAATTTTTCCCGTCAGCCAACACATTGCACTATTTAAATACAGACTCCTGTTTCTCCTTTTGAAAAGAAGGTGTGGGACTCATCTCACTTTGCTCTTGCAGTACATTTATGGACTGCTCTGTCTCTGTGCCATGCAATGCAAGTCAGGCCCCCACACACCTCTCATGGCTTCTCCTGCCACTTGTCTTAGGCACTTAGGCAAACATGGCACAAACTCTCCTGCCATCACTGACTGGCTCCAGATAGCTCTGGTTGGATTCTGACATTTATCACAGGTTTGCTTGCCATGGATTGCAAAGAGAGCCATGATGATCTTTTCAGACAGGAGTCACTATGACATATCTTTTCATGTCAACAAGGTATCAGCTCCTCTGGTCCTGGGCAAGGTGTTGCCTGGACTTTCAGTTATGCTTCTGACTGAATAGTTTGTCTCTCTTCCCCCGTCATTGTTAGCAAAATCTTGACTCTCAGAAATCCTAGCCCTTTTGGCAAAAAGACAAAAGTAATTTTGGTATCTGTATGTCTAAAATTCTTGATAGAATCTCCTAACTCTCTATAATTTATATTCCTAGAGCTGTTCTCAGTAAGGGGCAGACATCTGCTTTGTCTCAGCTTCAGGACCTTTGACTTCCTGTAAAAAGCAAGTTTTTTGGTGGGATTTCCTCTTTGCCTTGGCAGTCAGACAGCAGGCTGTACATCATGAGCAGTCAGACTGGCTCACCTGTCCCTTATTCTATTTCCTTCTTTTCCACTGGAGAAAGCTGGGAGTATTTTTGTGTATTCTTTATGCTGCTGTCTCTCTGTCACCACATATTTTTCAGAGGAAGTCAGTCTCACTTTTCTTTCCCTGGAAATTTAGTGGGATATATCCCTAAATATAAAATCACATTTTGTGTTAATTGAAGGCAGGCTTTGCATTGTATTTCAGCTTCTGCTGGCCTCCAGTTCCTCCAGTCCAGAAGGAACTGGGGACTCTGTTTTCAACTCAGGGTGCAAGTTATTTCACTTTTCTGAGTAGCACAGATGACACCAATATATATATATATATACTGGATTGAAAAGTAGAAAAGGTCTGCTAATAATCCAAATTAGGTTAAGGAGAGTGATCTGTATTTGTGGGATTGGTTTGTATTTCTATAAAGATTAATCTAAATGGTAACCTTTTTCATTGCAAAGGTCAATATGACTGGTCCTGTTGGTCTTAGCAGTCTTGTTCAGTATGTTTCTGATCAAGATATCCTTTCCAAGACAAACAATAAACAGTAATTTTGTGGTCTAGAGTTTTGTGAAGTTGTGCAACTGATGTTTCTAAACTGTAGTGGTATGTGTTTGTTGCTTTCTCAGTAGCACATTTCATTGAAAAAAACCCTCAGATTTAAAAGGCTGTGAAACTATTCCTTTAGTCTAAGTTGAACAATATTTCAGTAAAGCATATACTTCATAAAAGTAGCTATATAGATGTGAAATCTCTTGTTAGCAAGACTGTGTTATCAATTGAACTCTTCTGTCCATAATGTCTCTATTTTCAAAGTCTATGTAATTTTTTTTAAAATACATTTTCTAGTATTAGCAGCTTTATTTGAACAAGACTATATGGCAAAATATTTCAAGTTGTTTCTATTCTTGTGTGCTAGGGAAACTGGGCTAGAATAAATTATCATTATGTGAGTGCATAAATTATTTGGAAACCATATACAAAGAGTAGTTCTCAATGATACACCATTTCATAGAGTTCTTCAAGAGTTTTTTCCTTGTTCCAGTAATATTCAGTATTCTTGCTGATGGCTTGGATGAAAGGTTAGAAAGTACACTTAATAAATTCATAAAGCAAAACAGACATTTTAGAAGCAAGGCTGTGGAAAATGACAAAGGAAAGATATAGTATGCTGATGTTTAAAAATAGGTTAGACAAACATCAGCAGGTATCACATTGGTCAGGGATTAGCAAGGAGATTTCTCGCATCACCTGCTAGCTCTATTCCTTGAGTGATTTCTATTTATGTGATAATTGTAAGAATAATAATTGTACAAAAAAGAAGTATTTTGTGTAGCTCCAGAAAATTGCAGGTTAGGTAGCCAAAAACTTAGCATTGGTTCTGGAATTTATTGCATGGCTTTTGTATTTACCTTAGATTGAAGCAATTATGCCTCTTATCATTTTGCCCATGTCAGTAATGATTGAAAATTACTAGGGTCTGATGGCTTTGTGAATGGTCTTTGTGAAATAAATATGTGAATCTAGTCAAATGTCTGTGGTAGGATATAACGCTTTTACACTCGTAAGAAATTTTGGTCCTTAACCTACTCACAGTCTATGAAAAAAGATGAACACCTTGTTGAGGTCACCTAGGAGTGGGGTAATCACCCTCCAGAGGTACCTCTGCCTCTCCTTCTACATATTCTGCAGCATAAATATTCTTAGTCTTTCCTGTCTTAGTCTGTGATACTAAAAATTTGATTTTCTTTGGACTTCACTGAGAACTATCTGGAAAAATAATTGGCAGAAGATCGTAATAGAGAATGTAGAGGTCTGTTTTGACCCTTGGTGCTGTGAAGTATATTCAATGAGTCATTTGTGAAAGTTTTAGAGTTGTTATCTATACATAATGGACGTGACCAAAATATGTTAGAGATAGTCCTACAACAAACTTATAGAAGCCACTTATTAACCTGATGGATTATTGCTCATTGTTTGTTAATCCTCTAGATTATTTACTCTGTATCTTGTGCAGTGTGTGAGAGACAATACAGGGCTTTAACCCAGAAAATCTGCTATACAAAATGAATTTTTACAGGGATAATATTATATTGACATTTTAAAGTACTAAGCTACTGGACATTTCTTTTTTAATTAATGGTATTTTTAATCCTGGATAATGTTTTAGGAACTGTACAGTATAAGGCCTTTCTCCCTCATAAGCATTGTGTGGATAGCAGAGACACTGTAAAATTTATCCCAAATCTTTTCTTAATGAAGCATTTGCTATTGCATGGCTTAAAAAAAAAAAAAAAAAAAAAAAAAAAAAAAAAAAAAAAAAAAAAAAGAGAAGTCTCATTTACAGGGCTTTTTAAAAAAATTGGAATTAAACTCCAGCAACCAGTGATGACTAGTTATTGTTCCTTTTGTCAACAGGCAAGATGAAGGAAGTTCTGGCAGCTTACCATGTCCCGGGCTCTGCAGAGCTAAGTGAGAAGTGCGCCCACGTTCTAGCACGCATCCCATCACATCGACCTTGGGTCTGGAGTGCCAGAAGGATCCCAGCGCTGCGCTCGGAGACGGCTCTGAGCACCTCAGTACCCCGTTTTTGACAGAACCCAGGGATGGCAATATTACACACCAGTATTACCTGTCTGCGGCAGGTTTAATTTTATAAATTGAAACAATAAACTCTATGAGTTTCTAGAACATATTTGAGCTGTTGAGGATGATCTGCTCAGATGAACAGTTTTGCATCCATCGAAGAGACAGATTCTTCTGCTGGACCAGAAGATGACAGTGGACTGTATATTGTAACTACTATCATTTGTAGCATCTCCTAGTGCAAATAATTGAAGAACAGGTTGCAAGAAAATCCTGTAGGGAATAAGACATTCTTTGTTTTGATCTACAGATTTTTTTAAAAGTTTTGGTTTTTTTTTTAAAGATAACCACTTTTAGATAACACTATGTGTGCAGTCTATGTGCAGCTCTTCACTGTGGCTATCTGTATTCCAGAGATGATGAATTCCTTGTAGGACACCTCAACCTTTTAAAATTTGTGATTAATCCTTAAATTATGAGATTATAATGAAAAACTAGAAGGGAAAACTTCTAGGGCTTTTATTTCACTGAATGTCTTCAATTACTTCCTGTTAGTGTCCTGAAAGGAGAAGGAAAAGGCAGGAAGTGGAAATTAAACACAAATCCCCCACATTGCTTTTTTTTTTTTTTTTTTTTGGCATATGCACCTATCTAAATGTGTGTTTGATATAATACCCAAGGAGAGAGAAACAGCTAAAAGTTAGCTGAGCCATCACACAAAAGCTCTGTGGTTTTGGGCAGTATTTGCTAATTTTGTCTCTTGAATAGCTATAGAAAAGAAGGAATATGTATATTACCCACCATATGTGAAAAGGACATACTTGCCATTCGTTTATTTATTTTTGCTCTTTCAAAAATTAAAATGTCAGTTATTTGGAATGCTGTAGTCTGTGGTCTCTTTATGTTTGTTTAGTGAGAGCCTTTCATCAAAATCATTCCCATTACAGTGTAACTGCATGGTGACCACAGCTTTGGGCCTGTATAATAAAGATCTAAAATCAATTTTTTTTTCTCATAATTTTCTCTATTTTTTTTTTGTTGTTGTTGTTGTATCTGCAAGTCTTTAATTGGAGTCCTGCTCATTGCTGTGCTTAGAAGATTTGGCAAAATTTTTACAAAGAAAGGTATTTGTATGGCTGTTCTTCTTTGTATTATTATTTACAGCAGATTAGAGGGCAGATACAAAATGTTAACAAATCAAAAGAGATGCTTAAATTCTATTTGCACATGAGTCCCCAGGACAATAAGGACATCAGGCTCTTTGAATCCTAGATTTAAGGCCATGCTCAAGTATTTGGCATCTGGTCTCTATTAATTAGTAATCCTGCAAAGGTATTGGAGGAAAACGCTGCAGAAAAGTTGAGTCTAAGCTAGCTTTGATTTGCTGTGTGTGATATATTGTGCTGAACATGCAGCTGTGCTGTACAGCACACTTCAAAAGCCAATCAGATCCTTTTTACTTCCTCCTTATTTTCTTCTCCAAAGACAAAATTTGAAATTATAAAAATGTTCTTCATGCAGCAATTGAGTTTATGTGACGAAAAACTGCTGGTGGTATTTCAAAACTGAATGTGGGCCTGACAAGGCTATCTTAACCATGCTGCATTGTAGCAGGGATTTGTCCCACTGTGGTTAGCTCATAGCAAATACCTGGATTCATATCAACAGAACACCTCTGACCTTTGAAATCTTTCAGTTGGGCATCACTATTATCCTGCATCTGACATAGTTGCATGTGGATGGTGGAGTGCTCACTGCAGTGACATCCATACCAGTGCATTTAAACACAAATAGGGGCAGACAGCAGCATCTCAGAACAGTTCCCTGATCAATTTCAGCTAATCTAAGGCTGAGCTCCTGCTCACCTTCTGCCCTGCTCACACCTTCCCACGACCTCCCTCAAAGAGCTGCACGCCTACGAGGCTTTCTGATGTGACTGAAAACATCCTCGTGTAAAAGTTCAGCTCATGTGCCAGCTCTGACACGGAGGAGAGGGTGGGAAGGAACACTTTTTATTAGCAGTTTAGTTTTAGGTTGGCTCACACTGATACAGGACCCATGCGCTCAGTTGCGTCTGTGAATTAACTCGCTTATTACCTGAACTTCCTGTTTCAGGACATTGCTTCCATATGGCTGAGAGGTGTTCCTTGATTCAGTAGCCCCACAAAGAATATAAAGCATTGGAAGCTAACTAAATCCTCAGAAAATAATACTAATGGCATCTCTAAAAGTACTTGTGCAGTGGCAGTATTTGTGGTACTAGAAAAATACTGTGGCACAGAACGAATACAGTCTTGCCATTCAGATTACTCTGAGTATCAAAATGTTCTCAGAAAAACAAAAGCAAAAGCCGCGGGCTTTAAGAGCAGGAGGGCAGCAACACAAGCCTGCTGTGCTAGTAGACTCAGCTATTAATGAGGTTTATGCTCAGTACGTGGACATCTGGACCCATCAAAACTGTACATGCTTGAGCTTGACCATGGCACCATTAGAATATGAATGACAAGAATGAATTGCCCCAAGAGCAGGGTCTTATTTTGGAGAGATGGCTTTTTGTCTGTACCGGAGGCTGCTGAAGTTTCACCGTCCTGTGGGGTGAACTTTTCTGATGAGATGGGTGACTGTTGGCCATCTGTTGAAGGAGCGATTAAAAAAACAAAACACAACAAAATAGGCAAACCTCTTGGCACTCCAGTAGGGGCAAAGGTTGAAGCTTTTTGTTCTTTGGATGAATCCCCCTTTGAGATGCCTCTCCCTGCTTTCCCCTGGCATCTGGACAAGCCCTTCTTTGTGAAGGGACATAAATATGGAAAGATCTGCAGTACACCCCTCTCTTCAGTCTGCTTCAAAGGAAAGTTTCAAAAGAAAGTTTCAAAAGTCATTATTTCTGGCAACTTTAAACATCTGAATGGAGGCACTGCTGGCTTTTACAAATAGTATTAGCTGATTTTGATGACTTGGAGCAATTCAGTATTTGCTCAATTAGAACAGATACTAAATGTAGACTGTGCAGCTTAGCAGGCAAGAGTGTTGGTTTTGCTTATTGAATGTAATGTGTGAATATGGACTTCACATTCAAATAAGATGGTCTTAAGTAATTTCATTAGCAGACAATAATCCATTCAAAGAATAAGAACATCTGTTCGGGGCCCCGGCCTTAAATAAATTGTAAGTTTAGAGACAGATCTTTTGTCCAGCATTGTTTGGGCACTAGACATGTAAGAAACAACTGACTCTCCAGGTCACAGCTGTTTGTGGATGGTGGGGTTTTGATGCATGTCTCTGCTACAGCTGAGCACACCAAATCTTACCTGTGGCTGCAGTTCTGTCCCTGCTGCCAGTCTGCACTGCTGTGAAAGCACAGGCTTTTACGAACATCAGCTTTTTTTTGATTGTTTACAGTTACATTCCCTTGGGTTTTAACTATGTGTGTGTGTATATGCTACTGTTAATCCAGTCTGTACATGCACAGAAAAGCCCACTAGTAGTCAGGAAATGGTTATATTTATTAGCTGTTGCTCAAAAAAGCACAAGTTTTTTAGAAACTATGATAATATTTCATAAGCAATGATGTACCTTAATTTAAATTCTATGTTGCGTCCTTCATCTAGTAATCTAGGTTTAGTTTGGATATAAGGAGAGATTTCTTTACTGTGAGGGAGGTGAGGCCCTGGAACAGGTTGTCCGTGAGGTTATGGATGTCCCGTCCCTGGAAGTGTTCGAGATCAGGTTGGATGGAGGTCTGAGCAACCTGGTCCAGTGGAAAGTATCCTTGACCATGACAGGGGATTGGAACTAGATGATCTTTAAGATCCCTTCCAACCCATTCCAGGCCATTCTATGACTCTGTGAAATCTTGTCAAATATTAACTAAGGGAGTCTCAAAGAAGTTTGCAGGCAGAGTATCATTTATTCTAATGGGTAAGTAGATACACTAAGTCACCAGAGAGCTAAGTAACTTTACGGATATTTCACAAGAAGTTGCTTCACTGCAATCAACAATTAAAAAAACTAATGACCATGTAAGGAAGCCAACATCTTAATAAGTTATCACATGATTTTTGTCACTCCCTGCTGTTTGCTTTCTATGTGAAGAAAGTTCCTCTGTCAGCAGCTTCACCTCAGTTGCTCTGAGAGTTCTGCACCCATCCCCTCTATATCTTTCAAGAAACAATTATGTTGCATTATTCTATATGATAACCTTAACTGTCCTCCAGAAATCGCTGTAAAGGGCCAGATCTTATCACAGCTTTCTTAAACTCCACATCAGAGCTGCAAGTTCCACTTTTCACCAAGGCTGGCTGTTGCCAGCCCAGACTTTTAAAATATTTTCTACTTTTCACTTACTACCACTAGAAATAAACAGAAAAATGTTTGATCAACTTCAAAAGAAAAGCCAGTCTGAAAAAAAGTTGTCACCTTCCCACTCAGAGGGAAACAGGTCAAACTGTTCAATGAAATGTTCCTGAATGTTGAAGTAGGAGGCAGTTGGTTGCAGAGGGCTGTGGGAGCTGTGCCCTGCCTGCAGGGACCCACTGCCAGAGTTGCTGCAAGGCAGAAGGCACTGTCCTCCCTTGGCCCCCCCAAGGTGCATTTCATGGCAGGTGAGCTTTGGCCAGAGAGGGGAAGCTTTTCTTAGCTCATCGTTACTCCTGGGGACAGCACAGCCACCACAGTGAGAGCAGGCACTAAATGGGAACTGGGCTGAAGCTGTCTGTGTTGGCAATACGCTGCATTTGCAAGACAATACTTAATTATTGTACTGAGTTCCCAAGGCATGTGGTGGAGTCACTGTCAGTGGGAACACTTAAGTCAAGCTTCTTGTGTATTCAGAGAGTGGTGATGTCCTGGTGCAGGCAGAAATGTGGGGACTTGTTGCTGGCCTGTGCGCTGTGGAGGATCAGAAGGACCTCAAAACTGGAGATCAAATGACCTGGAGTGGAGCTCTCCATTATCTAATCTCAGACTCCTTTCAAAGCTGCCACTTTCTTTGGACACCAATATTCACTTTGTCTTCAAAATAGACAGTTTGTGCTCTATCTCCATGGGGATCTGGCAGTGCAGGTCTCTAACCATCAGCGGGTGTCAGAAAAATAGCAATTTCAGTTGTACCTTGTAAAGGTCAGCCAAATAATGACGTTTTCTTTAAACTCTCAACTGTGCAAGTTCAGACTGAACAACAACAACAAAAAAAATCCTTATTCTTATTTAGGCACAAAACTTCCTATTAGATCCATTTTAAACTGGAAAATTAATAACCAGATATTCAAAATTGCTGAAACCTATTGCCTTCAGTAAAATTCTGGAAACTAGCCCAAACCAGGAGAGTGTTAGCTTGTTTGTTTGCAAGAAATTGTGTTTTGAAATATGGCCAAAATTACATGAGATATCCTGATCATATTCCTACCCCAGAAGTCTTGCTTCCCACTCCAGAAGTCTTGTCACTTTTTGCTGTGACACTTAAGTGTCATGTACAACACAGATTTGGACAGTTTCAGGAATTCTTTCCTCAAAGCCTTATGTATAGCAGATTTTGTCAGGTAGATTTCTTATCAAAAGCCTTCACGAGGCCCAGGTTCTGCTGTTTGGTTTATTTTGGCTTTGGTTTTATTGTTTTGTTATATTGTTTGCCAACAAAAAAGCTGCAAAATAAATGTCAGAATGTAGAAGTGAGTCCAGGTAAGCTAAGGCAGAGAGCTGTGTGCTTTCCAGCTGGGAGACCCTGTTTGATGTCACACACCCCTTCCCACTCCCCAGCACTGGGTATATTAAGCAGCTCTTAAGTGCTGTTCTGAAGTTTGACTGTCAAAAGCCCTGCCCAAAATTGTGCTTGGTTCTCCATGGCTGATGTGAGATGCAAATACCTTGGCTTTCTGTAGCTTGGTAAGAGCTGAAGCACTAGCAGACCTGGAGAATAGGCTTTCTGAAGAAGTCAAGCCACAATTTGGCAGAGATGGGACTTGTCATGTTTGTTTCCTGAAATCACTCCTTTCCACAGCAGGGGAAGTAGGAATAGCCTCTAATGTGAGTAAAACCATCCCTGCAGAGTTGGAACAATGATTGCCATCTCTAGCTGAAAGACACTCAAAGGAACCTTTTTTTGTTGTTGTTGGGATTTTGTTATTCTTTTCTGGAGTGCATACTGTGTACATCAGCCAGTTCTTTTTCCATGGGCATTCTCACAGCCTCCCTGTGCTTACCAGAGTGACACAGTAAGAAAAAAGCCTGTTAGCATAGCTTTGAAATTGTCATCTTCTCTTCACATAGCTGATTTCAAATGCTGTTACAATAAGAAAGCATGACATTTACTTAGCTGGTAATGTAATGTCCAAAGAGAAGGGTATTCATTCCTACTCCAGCTCCACTTCTCAAGCAGTTTTACAGTCAACTTCTGCAGGGAATACCAGAGCAGTGATTCATCATTAAGGGCAGTCCATCCCATCTCCAGGCCAGAACACTGTATTTCCCAAGTGTCGCAGTTCATAAAATACAGTCAGTGATGAGGCTCCATTTTCTGTGCTGTCAGTGTTCTATGTTTGTTTTTAAGGATTTCCAACCCAGAGATGGTGATTATTTTTTTTCTCTTTACTCATAGGCATAAATTCAGGAGCCAGAAGCACTAAACAATATATATTAGGTGATAAACCAAAGCAGTCTTGGAAAGCACCATGTGCCATGGCAGAGACAATCAATAGTAGAACCTGTACATAGCAAATTAGTTCTGTAATGAGTTACATTCCAAGCCCTGGGCCCTTCTTGTCTGTAATCACTGCATTATCTCTTCCTGCAGCAATACAGAGTACATACCTGCACTGATTGGTAAGATATACTTGTGCTAAGAATTACACACTGAATTCCTGTAATTCAATTGCTTCTTGAAGCTCATGGCAAAGCTTGCACAAACTGCAGTGTGACAGTGATCCAGGATGATAAATATGTGTCAGTGCACACCAGAGACACAAACTGCTATGCAGAAAGTCACAGATATTTGCCACATATGGAAACTCTCATCTCACCATGATGACGTTCCTATGTAACTGAACTTGCTGTGAGCCAGTGTAAACATAGAAATTCAAGGGAGGAAATGGTGTCCTGGATGATGAAGACATTCATGTCCTGTGAGTGTGTACAGTCACATAGCAGGTTCTTTCCCTAGTTAAGTCAATGGGAATCAATTTGTCCTAAGAATGCAAGGCTATCAACACCTGAATGCCAAAGACATGAGAAACAAACACAGAGATACAGAATGGCACTATTCTTTTTTTTTTTTTTCTGAAGTAGTCATACTTCTAATCTTTCTTTATGCCAAAAGGAAAATTCAGTTCTTACCATAAATAAGTTTCCAGCAGTTCCTTGGGCACACGAGGCTTTGAGACCAAACAAAAGCTCTCTTGCCCCTAAGATTCCCAGTCTTTACTCAAGAACAATGAAAAATAATAGAAACACGTGGAGGCCATTTGAAAGATGAAGTCCCTTCAGCAGCGGTAGCACTTCGGATGATGAATGCTGCCATTCAAGTCTGGAAAAGCAACTTCAAAGTCAATTACATGTTTACCTGGCTTGGTGCCCTGTAGGTCTTTCCTTCCATTCCTGTTGTGTTTCTGTGCACAGGAAAGGTAAAACCATGCTCTGAGTCATGGCAATGCTATGAAGTTGAAGTCAAGGACCAGTTCTGCTTCATTAAAACTATAATGAGTGTTGCTGGCCCTGGAAGTGTTGGTCAGTGTTTTGTGGCAAAGCTGTGTAGGTTCTTTCGGGGCAGTTGGACACAGCAGGGCTGGTGTGAGTATGTGGCCACCCCTGGTCCTTCAATGCCCACTCCTAGCAAAGCAGCTGCTATGTTCCAGGGTAAATCAAAGAGGAACCTCTGAGGTCAGAGCTCCAGCAGCACAGTTAAATATTCTGATGTAGACTGACTGAACCAACCTGCTGCAGTGGGAAAGTGTGGGTTATATAATTTCCAAATGCAATTTAGAAGGGTCCTGTAATAAAGTTAACTTCACTCTTGAGCTTTTCAGATTATTATGCTATATAAAAAAATCCAGATCCTTTGCTGTTCCCTTTACTACCACATATTCCAGTTAGCCTAGCTCTTCATTCTTGTTCATTAAGTCCAGGTTGTTAGGAATAATTTCCTATTTATTTCACAGCATCTTTTAAAGTGCTATACATGCTTTTAGAGTGTGCTTTTCAACGGCAGCTCTATGTTCTTATGGGTGATGACTGTCACTTAGGTGAGTTTAAAAGCAGTTCTTAGCCACATTTGGCACTTTGCATCTACAAGGTCTTTCTAGGCCACTTCATGCCGACTCCACTCAGGGGCAGGATGGTGGAGCTTCCCTTCCTTTCTGGGCTCCAGCACTTGCTACCCTTCCTGCTGAGCCCCATGGGCTGTGGTGGCAGGCACCCCTGCCAGGCCAGGAGCAGACAGTGTGTCCTGATGGACTTGCCAAAAGTTAAATGGCTGAAGCTGGGAGAGCTGGGTTTCTGCCACTGCGGGCTCCAGATGGGAGGGATCTTTGGCAGCATTCCCAGGTCTCTGAATAAAGGTAAAGGGAGCCAATTAGTGGCTAAATGAAATTATGTATTCAGACAAAGTTTAGACAAGACAGAGTAACTGATTGCATTCATTGGGAGACTTGAATAAAAACACCCCTCAAAAGAGCTCTTACTCCAAAGCAAAGGCTGTTTGCCCAAGTATATTTTCCTTCTAGNCGCCTGCTCTTCCCCGCGGCCGCCACGCGAGGGCGCCCCTGGCACCGCGCCGCGCCGCCTCCCGTCCGCCCTCACGGGCCTGCTCGGTCCCGCTCCGAACCGCTGCAAATAATTGAAGAAAAGGGAAAATACAGTCTGGGCAGGCGAGGGCTGAGGGAGGGAAGAGGGGGTTTGAACGTCTGTTGTGCTTCTGAGGCGGTCTCAAGGCTTTTTTCATGCTCCGGTCGCATCATCCCTTTCCCCTGTTATTTGAGGAAGCCTTTCACGCAGCCGCAT
>VWZN01013114.1:323628-343939 GCA_013396955.1 Regulus satrapa | reverse complement strand
TCTCTGAGCGACATGTTCCAGTACCTCACCACCCTCACAGAGAAGAATTGCTTTCTAATATCTAACCTAAACCTATTCTTTTCCATTTGAAGCCATTCCCCCTTGTCCTATCACTACATGCCTTTGTAAAAAGTCCCCACCTTTCTTATAGATTCCCTTCAGGTACTGGAAGGCCTCAATTATTTTACTTCAAAGCCTTCTCATCTCCATGACCAGTTAATATTTACTTTACACACGTACATTTTTCAGCTCTCTCATGAGTATCCTATTGACCCGTATCCTTTCCTTTCCCACTTTTAGCTGTGTTTTGCACAGGCACTACCATGATATTTGAACACCCATCACAGTTCTCTGGCACCACCCTGTACTGACATATGTAGACGGAATGGACAAAAATTAATTTTAAGCTCAATGTCTGAGCTCATCTCAGTTGAAATAGGTAATGCTATCTCTGCTTCATCCATCTGCTATTAGTACTGAGCAGAATTATCACAGTATGAAGGAGCCAGGACAACCAAAAATACCTTCTGAGTCTTTCTCAGGTCAAACATAGTGTCACCCCAGTCCTGTGCTGAATTTAAAGCAGTTCCAATGGTGATGCCAGACAGTGACTCCAGCAGCTAATTCTACACCTCACTGAGAAATGACATAACACCAGAAGAAAAAGAAACTTTGAACCTGTCTGCCCCAGGACAGTAGGACCAGAAAGCATTTTCAACGATGCCACTGGCATCATTGACTGTGACACTGGCTTTAGACACAGAAGAAAGGAATGAGGCCTCACTGTCAAGTTTGCAGTTCTACGTCCAAGTGCTCTCAGCCAGTGACAACTCCTTTAGGTAGCCAGCATTAACCCATTAGCAGGAGGATTTGAAAACCACTATCTCTTGAGCCAGTTAAAAGCTTTTGCTTCCCTCCCTGGAGGTGTTTCATGCCAGTTTGAGTGAGGCTTTGAGCAAACAGGTCTAGTAAAAGATGTTCCTGTCCACGGCAGGGGGGGATGGAACTAGATGGTCTTTAAGGTCCCCTCCAACTGTGATTCTATGATCTGTCTGCCTTTGAAGAAGCACAAAGGCCAGATGACTGTAGCAAAGGAGACACAGAGCTCATCCTCTTCTGAAAATGCACGTGCTATGAACAGTGACCTCTGTGTCAGCCCGCAGCGCTCTCCTAGCACTAAACTGTCCTTGGCAACATTACAAAACACCTGTTCCTTTCATATTTTATTCATCATGCTATTATAATCATTGCTCCACAGAACAGCAGAGGAACATTGCCCTTCCTTTCCCAGAAACTGTGCAGATCTGTACAATCGTGTTGCAACTGCACCACTCATAAATTGGCTGCTCAGCAGTGCTACAAATGCCAGGTGTATTGCAGTATTTTTCACTTTCAAGGCAGTGCATTTATCAAACACTGGTTTGGGATTGCTTTTTTTCCCCATAATAGGTGACATTATGCCACTTGCAGAGTTGTGACATTACCTTGGCTTTTGCCAGCAGCTGCCTGGTGCCATTCCTTGCAATGCCACTGATTCCTGCAGCAGGCATGGGAGGTTGACAATCCCTGCAGGCTTTTCAGGGCTCAGGGTCTGTAACAGCCATGTCCAGCTGCTGAACCTAGCTGAAAGGGAAGATGTGTTGATATAGAAACATTGCAGGCAGTGTTGCATTTCTGAGCAAGCTAAATGTTTACTCCTTCAGGAGCCAGCTGTGGCCTGGATGCAGGCCCTGGCATACAGCAGACATTGAATACGGATAGGTTTACTCCATACTTATGTCTTTTTACCCCTGGTAAAAAGTTCCAGCAGATTTTTCTTTCCTTTATATTTTCTTGCAAATGTATTTTGGGAAAGCAAATTTATGTGTCCCTGCTTTATTTAGTAACTTGAGTGTCATTCTTCATTTTGTTTAGGCTGCCCCCACCTGCTGCACTATTTGAAGTAAATGGACAAGGAACAGGGAGATGTGTGCATTGGGAAAAGAGTAGAGAAATTGTGTCTAGTTCGATGAGGTGATTCCCTGTCTGAGATGAAGGGAATCTCTTACTATTGTGCCAGTGCTGCTGGAAACTCACGGTAGCATTTGATATCGAGTACACTTGTGTGCAACTTTAGTTGCAGACTGCAGACTCACTGGCAACAGGGGTTTCTTTTTTTTCCTGAGAGCAGTCTGGTGTCTGATATCTGCAACCAGATGCTGTGACAGTACTCTGTCCTGCTTCTGATTTAAAAATATACCACTTGCCAGGCAGTGGTACCAGGGGCAAGAGACGATGATGCCCACAGCGTGTGCTGCTCTTGGACTGGACAGCCATTCCAGGTACTCAGGGGAGACTGCTGTTTCCATGAACAATAATTTCTTTGCAATGCCCCAGCCTGCCAGGTCACGGGGAATGTCACTGCAATAGTGCAATTGCAGAAGGGATTTCTCTGGGTTGTGCTTCACCTTGGTTGAAAAGAAGGTCAACTTTCTGCCGAAGGATACAACTGTAGTTCACACCAGGTGTCTGAGTAACTACAGCAGAGTGGTACATGGTGACCAGAGTTAAAGTCCACATCATAGTGGTGGACTTTCCATCTTACAGGAGATAGAAACTTAACTGGGATTCCCTTTCAACATAGGCTGATCACTTGTCACAACAGCTTTCTGTTTCCAGGGCAAAAGTATTGAAGAAAATTTCATGTCATTACTGTGGATTGATATGGAAGCAGGAGTCCTTCCCTTGCATGCAATCCTAAAGCACGTCACTTTGATACAGAGCCACCCCATTATACATTTTGTGAGCCTTGCAACATTTTGGACTTTTGTTGTATGACTCATACCACTAAGTCTGTTCCACCATAGGCAGAGGGTATGTGAGAGGCTAATGGAAAATGAGAGCTTGCAATTGTCCAGGTTTAAAATGCAGAGTCAAAAGACACTGCCAGTGGTGCAAGACTGTATTTGTGTCATCATGCCAGTATGCTGATCCATCAGTGTTGGAGCATGTGGGATACCTCTGTGACAGCTTTCACAAAGTCATACATCAAATTACAGGCACACTCCAGTGCCTTTGGAAAAATGGCTTTTGCAAAACTCATTTCTCCCTGACCACACTTTCAAATTCTGTGAATGAATCACTGTAGAGAGAAAATAGATAAAGAAAATAGAGTTGAGTAGCGTAAAATTGGAAAAAGTACTTCAAAATGTATTCGGGGTGATGGTTTATAGTGGAGCAGGTAAACAAACATCTCTCTCCAATCTCTTCTCCTTCCATTCACTATTACAGTGCTGCAGTGGTGAGAAGCTTTAACAACCTGGTCATTTCTAAAATTTATTCAAAACAATACAGCTGTACTTGTCATGAAAAGCAAGTCAGTCAAGGAGAATTTTCCAAAAGCAAATGTTACTTTGTCTGGGGAAAGATTAGATTTGGCTTTGGATTTGCCTCTAGGGCCTTATAGGGACCCAAAAGGTCATGTTCACTTTTGCATTCTGCTACATTCACCTCAAAAGGATGGTGAGGACCACAGACAACTGTGCGCATCCCAGGGCAGCCAACCCAAGGGGATCTCCTGAGCTCCTGTTTGGCAGATATAAACAGCCAAGGCAGGGGACAGTGTATGAGCATCACACCAATGGCATATATGAGAACAGACAATGCCAGAAAGACCTGAGGTCATTCTGGCCAGCTTGATGTTTACTGGCTTCCAGCTCCTTCCATGTTTTAAATTATGGTACCGAGAACATGGATTTAAAGTGAGTTCCAAAATCAAGAGAGATGGCAGTAAAAAGATTGCATGTAGCAAGTGCAACGTGAGAAGTCCACTGGCTGAGTGCTGAAATTGTCTCACCACAAACCCAAAGCTAGCCCCAAATGCTAGCTGAGTGTGTAGGGTTTCTCCAGAGAGCACTTATACAGATATCTTGGGCTGCCACAGGTCACCAGATACGATGATTTAGCAGTACCAGTTTCTTACATACCATGAGCTACAAGAGCTGCTCATTTACAACAAGGACCTGGAAAGTAGAAAGGTGAGGGTAGACATCTGTTTCTCACACTGTACAAAAATGAGTATGCATAAAGCTTAGAAACTACATTATCTCCTGCCATGAGACTTCAGGAAGTTTGGAGACTCCAGTTTGAATGTGCAGTTCTGAGACTCCAGTTTGAATGTGCAGTTCTGATACTGTGAACCCTGATGTAGATCTGCTCCTGATATAGATCCAATGAGTACAGAACTGCTTGTTATGCTCACATCAGATACTGCTGAGTCAGTGCTTGGGAATGGGTCTAATTTCTTGCATATCCTGTAGCAACCACCAGACTGTCCCAGAAATCCAGACTGATGGACGGGCATTAATTTCCACTTCCTGAGGATGCATGCCACCCAGAAATAGGAATGCCAGTAACTACAGAATTTTAGTCAATTCAATATATAACAGAGGAAGATAATTGCTTCAGACCATATATAACTGGGCTAAAATAGCAGCACACCTGGTGTGAAACTGCACTGTATAGGCTTTTCCTCATAATTTACTGGTGCTGAAAACTCGAGTTGTGAAAAACAAATGGTCTTTGGACCTAACATGATAATACTTGGTAAAGACTCCATATCAGTGAAGGATTACTAAACTGCAGAATAATAACAATTTCTGTTATTTGAAATTCTGTTGACTCTTCTCTACCATTTGCTAATCCATCATACTCTCTATATCCTAGTCCTTTCTCTTGCTACAAATGATCCCTGTCTAAAAACATAAGAAGGTGCAAAGATAAGGTTTTCCTTCATTTGATTGCTACTCTTCTTCATGTTATTTTTCTCTCCAAGTGGGTGTTCTGTAGCACCAAATTCATGCTGATGAAATGTGCACACATGTAACATCCCAGCTCATTCATGGTGGAAGGACCCCGAGCCTTAGCAGGATTATATCTAGGTCACCAGTGTGCAAATAAGTAGGTCAGTAAGGAGTGGAAATAGGTTATCCAATTGTTATGAGGGGGTGAGGGCTGCCCAACCACTTCTAGGGGACATTTCCAGAACACAATAAGGCAGCATCACAACAGACATTGACATTGACTGGTGTCCCCCCGGGGATATCCACGGAAATGCCAGGAAATAAATGGACAAGGAAACAAAACTACCCTGTCACATGGGAGAGGGCACAACCAGGTCTCAATGCAGGCATTTTGGGAGAACAGCACGTAGCCTGGCTGGTGAACCTTTTGCTTTCCCATTCATTCTGTGCCTGATTAATGGACAGAAAAAAATACTTCACTTCACAGGGTTTTATTCTGACACATTTCATCAGCTCTATCACTTGAGAGTACATAGAAGACAAATAGTTTTATCCTATTATGTCAGGACAAATTGCAGCCTGCAGGCCTGATTCTCTGCACCATTATGCCAGTTTTACGCTGGTGCAATTTTACTGAGCACTGATAAGCTCCACCAGACTAAAACCAGCATGACAGCATGAAGATGCAGGTTCTTCATCTTCCAGAGGGTGGGAGATAGAGCTCCAAGGCCCTGCTACATTAATAGCAGTGCTCCCAAGTACAGCCTCGATGAAAAGTAGAGTCAGACACTGCAATTTGAAGCATGGCTCTTTCCAGGGCAAGGAACAGAGAGATGTAATCAAGATATCGTGCAGTAGTTGTGTTATGGCAGGTCCTGGTTTGGCTCTCAATTTTCTATGGGAGGCACAGTGGCTGGTGGCAATTTAGAGCAGTGTCTCCCCTCAGCTCCATGTCCATTTACCTTTCAGCCTTGAATAAAAGCATTTCACAAAGTGTTTGAAAGAAGATGCTTCTGCAGTGTCCATTCTGTGGTTTCCCTGTAAGGAAGCAGCTGCTCAGAGTGAGGTGGAGAGAGGATACAAATCAGATGCCATGTGGTAATTTATAAGAGTAAAGACTCTTGTAGGCTACTCCCAGTTGATTTTTCATTAGGGTCCCTCAAAGAACCTGGGGATGAGGAATGTCTTGTCCACAGTTTGGCCTGATTTCTTAAGTTTCTCCAGGCTGGCCCAAGCAGCCAGTGAGCTAGAAGAAGGAAGAGGACAGGGTCAGGTAATTTCCCACCTACCTGGCTTATGTAGTTTCTTTGCTCATATTTCAGTGTTCTACCTTCCTATCCAGGCTGGTTTGGATGTAAAACAAAATTGAAGGGAGGAAGGAAGGGAGGGAATCCTAACATTAATCCAAATTAATCAGACAAATTATGTATGTTCCCTTTGCCTCTCTCCAAGAATGAAGTCTGTGTCCATACTCCAGCTTTTAAGTGAATTATTTTGAAATACAAATGCATGTGAGTTCTAAGCCTTTCAACACCTGCAATGACCTCCAGTTCACCCATAAATTGTTCTCTGATAGTTTGACAAAACTAACTGAGCAACACATTGCAGAAAGGGGCAATGACAAATGCCACGTTAAACAAAGACAAAATATACGTTACTACAGTGATCTCAGATGTATAAAAAAATATGCTGACAGACTAGGGTTCTTTTAGTCATAATTTCTTTAGTACCCCCCCTCCATAATATTTGATTGCTCCATTCAATGGTTTTCCCCTTGCTCCTTCTGCTTTGTCCTAGCCCTATCTTAGGGCTGCAGAGGCCGTACAAATATCAGGAGCAAGTACTATCTGCCGTTTCCTGGGTGCAGCAGAACATGTGATCCTAGAACATCCTTCCTCTCCACCTTCCCATCTCTCTAGATAACAGCACTCTGCAGAATTCAGTTACTATTCACTACTTACAAAAACCCGACCTTTTGCTTTGCTGGGAGCTGGAAACTGCTGATATGTGTAACCTAGTATGTTTCCTTTCGAGTTTATAAATTGCCTGTAGGCTTTGTTATGCACAGTTCTCGAATGGCAGAAAAAAAAAAAAAAAGAAAAGAAAAAAAAAAGACCTCACTCAAATGTAAAATAAGGAAGTAACTGAGCATACCTGCTTGGAAATGGCTGGATTTTTATCAGGAAATAAGCATTCACAGAAACCTTAGTTAAACAGCAGCATGTGTCACTCCCTTTAAGGCTTTTACTTAGGAACAGATACTATATTCTATAATATATATGAGTATATGAAATAGATTTAAGGACAAATAGTTGTTATTTGATTCCTGATAGAAAATTTCAGAACACTTGAATAGATTGAGCCTCAAATTCACTGTAAGCTATATAAATATCACCAAAGAATCAGCTGAATTGGAAGGGATCCACAAGGATCATCAAGTCCAACTCCTGGCCCTGCACAGAACCATTCCCAAAAGTGCTACTTGAGAGCTTTGTCCAAACGTTCCTTGAACTCTGTCAGGCTGATGCTGTCACCACTTCCCTGGGGAACCTGTTCCAGTGCCCAATCACCTTTTTACTCTTTATCTACTGTATAATCACTGATTCAGGGGGCACAGGCTTCAGCTATTGTAGTAAATTAGTTCCTAGCATCACTCTCTGGACTGAAAGCAACCATGTCCCTGGTCTTAAATTCTCCTGCTTCTAAAAACAGGATGCGGGACTGAAACTGCTTATGGTGAGTGGTACTTGGCATACATGTGGCCAGAGATAGTTTGGGAGGCAAACATGTGCTTGTCATAAAGTCAAGCTCAAGCCCCATGAACCAACTGCAGTGGAGAGTTTCTTGTGGCTGTTTAACTTAGCCATGTAGGTACAACCAGAGAGAGCTTGTGCCATGATGGAGTACAGCTCCTGAATCCCAGTTCTTCTTTCCATGGCCCGAGACCTCGGGTCCACTGTAAATTTTAGGCCATCATTGCTGTACTCTGCAAACCCTGGTGTCTATTCAGAGCAAAAGAAGCAGACATTAGGTAAATAAACCAAACCATGGTGCTATATAACCTTACAAGATGCATGCATGTGGCTTTAGGCTAAATTATTCTTGTACTTGAGCAGCTAAGTTTGCCATCACTAATGTATAAAAAAGGCATTGTGTTGACACAATTGCAGAAAAAGTCCAAGAGTGACTGTGAGTCACATTTCACTGACACTTGCATTTTTATACAGCCCTTTCACAGTTCTCCTTCTCTAGCCAGAACTCCCTACAATTAGTCATCTAATTCAAACTAATTATCATGGCAAGATAAGTTTTCTGAGTGCTTGAAGAGAAGACTGATTTTTTGTGGGCTCTTTGCTGTCGTGACATTTCAGAAGAGACAGCAAAACATGCAAAAGAGGAAGAAGGAACAGTGTAAAGAAATAAAACTAGGGAAATATTTTGATTGCAGAGGAAGTTGGCTAGTCAAGGAGTCTCTATCTGTGCATGATGCTGTTTATTTTCTGGTTAATTTTAGATACTGGGTATTGGACAGCAAGACAATTGTGAAAGCTTCCTAGTGGGTGGGACTGGTTTTATGGCCCATTAAGCTATTGCAGAATAACCATAAAGAGTGCATTAAATCAGTACCTTCAGCAAAGGTAGGCAGAGTTGCATGCTCACATGTGCATATTTCATACACTTACACTCTGCCCTTTTGCATTGAAGGTACTTGTGCATTTCCTTGTGCTGAAGACAGTGTGTATTAGGGATTCTCAAGCCAAGGAAAGGGCAGCAATAATGCAAGTCAGCACAGGGGAACTTCAGTAGGCAAGAGAAACTTAGACCTTTCTTTCAAGAATTATGAGAAGTAAAGTGACTTCGGACACTTTATGTGGTTTTACAGGGTAAGAGAATTAAAAACGTGTCCAGTACACACAAAAACATACCTACACATTTTTCTGTCATGCAAAAATTCACTGAAAGTCCACAGATTATTATTTTTTAATTGTTCTACCCTCATGGGGTAGGAATAATAGGTGACTAAAAATAACAATGCTACTGAACCAACATGTGAATACCAGAACAACAGAATAAAATTCCAAGCTACGTAAAGAAATTTTTTTATTAGTTTTTTTCATTAAAGTCAGGGACTTTTTCATCCATCTTTTAAGTTTTACAGCATATTGTTTGGTCAACGTGAGGAACTGTTCCCAAGCCTAAAAGGTAAACAATGCTAGATACCAGTTTCTTTTCACAACACTTCTGAGTTGGATCCATCTCTGTCCAATCATATACTGACATGATTTTTTAAAATCAGTAACAGGGGTAAATTATACATTTGGGAAGGACCTTTTCTGTTACTTACATGGCAAACCCCTTCTCAGAAATCCAGTGTGTGATTACAAATTGCACACAAACCTTGGAGGTCTTTATTTGTAGGTAGTCTGGACATTAGATAACACTTTGGAAGACTACCTGCTTGAGGTTTGGAAAAATCCCAATCACATAAGTTGATTGTATTCCCCTGTAGCTTGTAGTGACAACTGGTTATTCAGTGTTTTCAAAGGGATCTGATAATGAAATATGCTTCAGGCTGCTTGTGTCCTGTGCATAAAGCATTTTTCTTAAGATTTTCTTAATGTAACTCCTAATGTCTAATTAAAGGCTGCCTCTCTCCAGGGACTGTTCCCCCTAGATATATGCACACCTTTAAAGTTAAAGCACAGGAGGCACATTTACACTCCATTTTGGTTTCAGCTGTTTTTAAAATGCCCTCAAATAGCACCAAATCCTCTCCTCCACTGAGAAGAAGCAAAGGCTCCCAAAAATGAGTAGGGGTGTTGTGTGCTTGTTTACTACTACTATTCATGCTTTAATTCCATAAATACTCAGAGGCTGTGGCTGAGGTTTCCTGGAGAAAAAAAATCATCAGCCTTTGCTATTCTTAATGCAGAGACTGGACCCTTGAGGAGGCTGGTACTGACACATCAGCATTTCAGTCTTTGCTTCAAGCTGTCTCCTGTCATACCAAACCTCACTCATGGATGGAAAACGTGTACAAACCAGTTCTGTCCTCCAGAAACCATTCAGAGCCACATGGAGGGGCACTCATGAAAAAAACCCACCCACAACCAATACCAATAAATATCTCTAACATTTATACACATATGTTAATATTTATATGTTTGCATGTAATAATTAACAATCATCTTGAGAAGTGAACAGAACTTTTATAGCAAAGTAAGTAGCATATACTCATTTGATAGAGAGTTTATTTTCACTACATGAGTCTGAGAGAGTGGAGGAAGAAAAGACAAAAAACCAAGGGGCCTAAACTGCTCCTGGGTTTTGAACTCCAGATAACATATAATATTTAAGGTCGATGCTTTTCAAGAGTTTCCAAAGCACATACAAGTTGGAAAATTAAATATGTGGTCAAATCCTGACAATATTTTTTTCAACAAGTGTAGCTCCTAACAGTTGCTTTGATGAAGCCATGGTGCACAGATAGAAGGGGCTTTGTGGAATTCTGCAAGGGAATGAATCAGAGGCAGGTGGAGGAGAGAGATGATGTGTTCTTGGGGGTTATTTTCTGGGTCTCCATTGTATCGTCCCTACAAACTTGCATCATATTTTCCTATATTCTTCTTCACCTCTAAAAATGGCATGTCTTGTAGGAGAATTTGACCCCTGATTGGGGCAATAGAGCTACATGGGATCCATGAATCAGAAGACTAAATATGATTATTTATTAAGTTCTATATGCAAGAGCAGAGAACCAGCAAGCATGCAGGCAGGCAAGCCAGACAAACAATTCAGACAGCAAATGTCCATCTGTCCAAAGCGTTCAGAGTATATTGATGAGGCAGAATCCTGTACTAAGCATAGATTGGCTAACCTCTGCAAACATCAGGATGTTATGAAGAATTCTCCCAGCGTTCTCAAAACAATCTCAGGGCCAAGTGGTTGGCCCATGTTGTAGGCAACAATGACTGGCTCATTTGGTATCCCTGTCATGTCCACATTCTCATATCATTAACAGCTTTCTCAGGCCAGTTGTCTAACTGCAGCCCCTTTGCAGGTCTTCTACCTTTACTTATCCCAGCAACTGAGCAAAACTCAGTGTTTTGTGGCTTTTCCAGAAGCCACGCGGAAATGGCTGGGTAGGCAGGCACCTACATTACTGTTAATTGGCCAACTGTTTCTCCTAAATCCCTTCAGAGCAAACAAAAGAAAGAGATGATGATTGCCTTTCCGTTACTAGAAGAATTAATGAGACCACTTCTCCATCTCCTTAAGAGTTCTACACTAAATTTGGGCAGTTTTTAATGTCTTTCATTACATTTATTTGAAATTGGTTAAAAAGGTCAAAAGGTGTAGCAAGTAGCAGGGATGGTGAGGAAAACTGATGGATGGGTAAATATATATCAGCTCACATAGGCCTTGTTTCCTTAGGAACCAGACTGAAAGCAAGTTAGAAATGTTTAAAAAATGGTTTTTGGTTGCTAGATCTTTGTAGCTAGATCTGGGCTTTATGCTGTTGTTGCTATGGGTACATTGTTATTGTGTACCATAATATAATAGCACCAAAGAGGGTTAGTGCCAACAGATAAGACGTAGGTCTGTTGTCACATCAGCTTCCATGTAGTCCAGGGGATATGATGCTGTGCTCTAATTAATGCAGACTTCAAATGCCTCAATCTCAAATTAACATGCTCAACTGACTTGTGGTTAAGAGAAAGACAAGGAATGTGTTCTGATCAGCCCTGGCCCACAAGAAACACCAGCACAATCCAGGCTGGCTAAGTCTAGAATTTTTTTTACTCATCTTCATCTTTACCACAGTCCATTCCTCCTCCCTACTTCCAAGAAGGAGCAAAAAGCAGGTTAAGTCCTCCTCTTATTCGCACTGTCCAGACTCCTCTCTGGCTAGATGTTGTACTTGTGTAGTGTCCCTCTGGGCATGCTGGTGCTCACTGAGCCCTGGGTAGAGCAGAGCAGCAGTGCCTGCTCTCAGGCAAGCCCTCCAAGCCCTGGGAAGCTCACTCAGCCTTGGGGTACTTCTGCTGGAATGTCACAGACACAGTAGCCATGCCCATTCCTACCATATCAGGAAGACAAGCAAACTGTGCCTTCCTGGCAATGCTGATCTTTCCAGAAAGTGGAGAAAAATTCACCTCCCCCAAAGAAAATTCTTTAAAATCCTTCTCTCTGAGGAGCGATATGTCTGTTGTCTGCGAATATGAGAGAAGGAAAAGACCAGAAATGAAATTTAATCTAGAGTACATCACAGTCAAGAAGAGATAAATACTAACTGATAATGAATGCCTGCAACCTTGTTATTTAAGGTTTACAATTGACAGAAGAATGAAGTAATGAATGATTAGAGCAGCAGAGGAGACAAAAACCTGGTAAATTAAGCTCAGTGAACATAAAAGGAAGATAAAAGGCAGTTGCCTACCAAAGGCCTGTGTCTGATGACCTAGCAGCACCTTCCCTCCTACACTCCTGGGGAGTGCTCCCACACCAACTCCTCCCCCTGGCCCAGACACTGAAGGTGCAATTAGCTGGCAATTGTGGGTTGTGAGTCATTCCAACAAAAATTACCCCCTTCATGCAGAGACTAGTGAGTAAAAAGGCTCTCAGGTCACCTAATACAAGTGGTCAGTGCCATGAAGTGTCATCTCTTCTGTGTTGACAGGACCTTCATCTTTGCGTGTAAGTGCGATCCACCGCTGCTGCTCAAGATGTACTTTAATTACAGCATTGCTTCCAGCTTGCCCCTAGCTCCCTAACAAATGCTCTTCTCTGAACCCATTGTCAGTCCTTGTCTCACATCTGCTCCTTCCTCTAGGAGCTCCTGGTGCTGACAAGGGCTCCATCCAGCTTCCTACCAGAATTATACGTATGTCCCTTTCTTCCTGTGAAAGTCAAAAAGGAAATAGATACTCAGATTTCATGGTGATAAAAACCCTAAAAATCCCTAAAAAGGAAGGGAAACAAACCATCCACTCTGCCTTTTGCCAGCCCTCAAAAGGACTAAAATGACCACTATAATGTGAATCCAAAATGGAAGACCAGGAAAATTGGATGTCTGCCTTAATTCTGGATCACCTGGTTGTGACCGATGGCTCTCCAGAGTCATCAGCCACAAACAACTAGATCCTTACTGTTGTGCTCCATGATTGTCTGCAAACTGCACAGACCAGCACAACCTTTTTAAAGGCTCTGTTCCTCCTCATGATTTAATTGTGAAAAATCTGACTTCTGCAGAAACTTGTGGTCTGGGATTCAATGGCACAGGTTTATTATGTAAAAAGCTACCAGCCTGCTCTCAGGCACGTAATGCTGACCCTTTTCTCTGCTCAAGCACCTTCTGGAGCAACTGCTGGCAAACAGAAGAAATAAGCCGCTGCTGGGCAGCTCTATGATTGCAAGTGGTACAGCACATAGAAAAGAGCAATAGCATGATTTTTCTGTTCCAGGAAAAAGTTCAGTCATGTACAGTAGGTTAGGCTACGACACATGGCATATCTAGAACTCCTCTAATATGTGCAGTCTTGCATCTCTCAACCGACGTCTGTATCTGGCCAGGGTGTTTTGGTTGGTTGTGGTTTTTTTTTTTTTAAAACTTTTTCAAGCAACCATTAGCTTTTGAGATGCACAAAGCCTTCTCCTTTGCATATATAAGTGGTCAGAGTTTGTTCAACCCTTTTCCTACTTTCTGCATTTCACATGCTAATAAGATTCAGAGACAGTTACTGCTTAGATTAAGAGGCCTTCAAAGAAGCTCTCTGTGTGTTGGAAGTTTAGGGCCGCACTGCAGATGACATCTTGGCTCAGGACAACACGTAAGCACATGCTTTGGTTTGTTAAAATGTGGAACCTAATTAGAACACACCCTTTTTTTTTTTTTTTTTTTTTTGAGCCAGCAATGAATTAATGTAAAAACCAAGCAACAGCTGCCTGCCTGTAAATGCTGGGACAGACAGGAACAGGGAATGAAAACCATGGAAATGAGTGATAATGTTACAATACTGTGTCTCCAAGTTCATGTCAAAAATCTTGGCCAGATAAAGTCGGTTTCATGAAGAATGAGACTTTGTTCTAGTTAGTTTACAAAGCCATGTCTATGGGAAGATAGATACACTCAAGGAAGCATTGGTTATCCATTTTAAAATAATATTTTAGACATGCATTGGCGATATTGAGGACTCAAAGGAAAATGATCTAGAAGGTTACTCATGTAACATTGCTTATACATTTTCTTTACGGATAAATACAGGTGTGAAATTGCAAGGAAGAAAGCACCTTTGCAAAGTTCCTTTAAACACATTTTTGTTTTATGAAGTTAATGTATAAAACATACCATATTTCTGTATAACAAATCTGCCCCTTCATTCTATTTGCAGTCATGTCTGCTGGTAGCAAGGGAGAGAGCAGAGACTACTCTTTTCTTTTTCCTAGCAATAAAGGGCTAATAACTTCCAGGATAACTGGATTTATACACTGGAAATGTAACAAGAGGAATCAATGGAGGGAGAAGAAGAAAAGACCAGAATGAGCACAGAAACTAAATGCTGACAGCTAAATGAAGTGATGGAAAGCACAGTCACTTTCAGGAGCTGTCTTGCAGGTTGGCATGTGCTAATACAATAAGGCAAGTGAAGAGTCTGTAAACACCCTGCCCTGGAAGATAAGATATGATGTGACTGTGGTATCTTTTGTACCAGTGATGGTATCAGCACCAACTGGTTAGGAGAGAGGGGGTTGGGTCAGCCGTCCTGGTGGTTCAGCCACTTCTGACTTGGAAAATGATAATGTCCAAGCATGATAAAAGCTTGAGAAAGACTTTGATACGGACTCTCACCAGTCATCTCTCCAATGTTTTGAGAACGCACTTAAACTCAAAGTTTTCGTATCCTAAAGTGAATTTGGTATCTTGAAGTGAAATCAGCATTTTTGAGTGAGCTGAGGGGCCCAGCTTTGCATTGCACACAGGGAGCTTTTAAGCAGACCCTTCAGAAACTGTGAAATTAAGGATGACTTTGTGTTTTCCACATGCTGCCATTTCTAAACAGGGCAAGCAGTCTTCACCAGAGGATGCAGTCACGTAGCAGTCATTTTTGAAATTATGTTCCTCTTTGGGCTTGAGATGAACATGACAATTCAGCATAAATTCAGCACTGGCCTTACAGGCTTCAGACAAAGGCTTCTGAGGGGGATTTGTTATGCCAGAAAAATGCAAGCATCCCAGATTGGCCTCGGAGTGCTGGTTTGTTGAGCACTTCGGCCAGGGCATTTCTGTGCTGGTGATGGGGTTTTGAGGAGAGAAGGACCTGACAGGCTTGGCGAGCCTCTCCTGCCCGGGGGAGGACACTTGGACTTGGAGGTGTCATGCAGGGGGGTTCTCTGAGACACTCTGCACACGCCTGCAGTGCACTGCTCCCTGACTGCCCTGGCTAGCACAGTGGCTAGAGGACAGAAAAAAAACCCCATTTTTGTTCTTGTATTGTTTGCATGAATTAACAGCAAAGGGTTCTGAAATAATACCAGACTGGTGATGAGCTGAGCCGTGCATGCTGCAGGGTGAGTGCAGGGGAGGAGGGGTTGTGCTTGCAGGAACTGCAAGAGACTTTAATCTAAGTTCAGCGGAATTAACCTGTGTGTTGCTTATTTTAAAGATCATAGCATCATTGCTTTAATTTGCATTATCAATGCAAAGAAGTGGCTTTATCTTGCAGTGATATTGTCCCTGTAACCTAGTCATGTGGAAAATATTTCTTGAGAATAATGCCATGGCCATGGGCCTTGTCTGCAGCAAGTCTCACACGGAGGCATGAGCAAGAGGGGTTTAGGAAGGTCGCTTATTTTCCCTTTTCAGCTTTATATTGTGCTTCTACTTTTTCTGCTGATTTTAAAATGATAAAGCCACAAACCAGCTACCTCCATTAACATAAATTTTTCAAGAAAGATACCTTTCGTTCCTGACATTCAACATCTTGAATTAGACTGTATTTGAGCAAAAACACACCTTCTCTTTCAGTAGTAAAAAAAACAAAACAACTGCTTGGTGAGTGGGACAATCTACTTTTTTTTCTCTCATACCTCCCAGCTCAAGCTCTTAGAAGATCTGCAGATGTTACTCTCCAGTCCTCTCAGCCCCACAGCTAGGTCATCTTGGTCCTTTTCCACACCTGCACTGGAACTAGTGGGTCTGCAGGGCTTTGGAGATGCTTTGAATGGCTATGTCTTCCTGTTCAAATCTTCTGCCTGGAAAAGCCCAGTCTCACTGATGTCAGTACGACCCATGCTGGTTTCAGTACAGATCTCTAAGATGCTGAGCAGGGCTCTAGTGGAAC
The DNA here is from genome assembly GCA_013396955.1 of Regulus satrapa. Lineage (NCBI taxonomy): Eukaryota > Metazoa > Chordata > Aves > Passeriformes > Regulidae > Regulus > Regulus satrapa. The sequence continues at coordinate 327,816 of VWZN01013114.1, read as the reverse complement.
TGTTATCTAAGTTTTATGCCTTCATCTGTTTCCCTCTGTACATGCTTTTCCCTGTATCAAATATTTAATTTTACCTCCCTGGATTTTTAAATCATTTATCTTCGAATATACATATGTGTATATGTTTGAATATACATACATGTGTAATTGGATGTACATAGTATACAGAGTCATGAATAAGTTTACTTTTTTTTTTTTTTTTGATGGGGAAAAATGCAAAAGGAGGAAGTTTTTACATCAAAAAGTTGGAAATTATAAAGAAAAGTAATGCCATCTGCACACATCTGTGTTTTGAAGATGCTCTTATATTTAGGAGTTTTGCACAGCTCTGTCAGCTTTCAACATCTCAACATTTTGAAATTGAGTGTGAAAATTTATACGGAGCAAGTAATTATGAATAACCATTCTGCGGGTTTGGTAAGGAAACTTATTCTTTGCGATGCTTTTATCAGTGTGGCCACTTTTGTTAATGTGCCAGCATCATGAATAATTTCAATATAATTTTTTAAAGTATGATAGTTAATGCAGATACATAAAGGGACCAGCCAGTAGAGGGGGCACAGAAGCCAAAACGCTGCTTTGGTGATCTATCAGAGATGGGCTTTTTCCCCTACGTGTGTTTGTGTGTCATGCATGTGTGCGCATGCAGAGAATAGAAAAGAAACATTTTCATATTCCCTAATTTACCTTTACTAATTTACCCTCCGTGAAAATGTGTTCTGTCTTAATTACAAACACTCTTAGAGACTGTTTCATTAAATATGTTGAAAGAAAGTGCATTTGCAGAGGATGTAGAGCATTTGCCATCTGATGGTTTTCATCATGTCTATAATTCTTCAATAACAGAGATAGAAATTGTCTGCGTGTGCCTTCTGACAAGAAGAACCAAAGGGATAGAAGTATTCTAAATATTTGGGGGTCCCAGGCTCCTGACTGGTAGAACACCCTGTTTTTATGAGTTGAAATTTAGGGAAGAGGCAGCTCCCTAGTCTGCACCGCTTGTGCTTGGGGTGTGGTGTCCCAGGAGCAGTCAGGGTGACGACGGGCAGAGGCAGAGGCAGCGATGCCCAGCTGCTGCAGCCGGATGGAACAGGGACAGCTGCTGAAGAGCAGAGAACAAAAGTAAAGCAGATGCCCAGAAGCCATACCTACAGGGAGGTCAGGAAGGGACAGATAAAGGATTTCACTACTTAAAAGGGAGAGACAGAGAGAGAGAGAGACACTTGGAGGACAAACAGGAACACCAACCACAGAGAGGAAATCCATGCGAGCACTGAGTCAGTCAGACGCACTGCTCCACAGCAAACCAAAGGCGGGAGGATGAAAGCGGTTAAGATCGAAGAAACTTCTAATGCAACACTGCCTTGAGAGGGAAAGCCAAGGAATACGGGGGCAAAAGGGGAAACTTACTATTCTTACACAAATAACACTTTATTGTGTACCTTGGGAACTTGGTGTGCATGAGGAACAACCACAGATGGCGTTCACTAAAGCCTGCTTAGTGAGGTAGACGCGCCAGCTGAAGGCCCATCGGAAGTCCTATGGTAATCTCACAGGAGAATTAAGCTCTGAACAGCAAACTTTGGGTCTACATAAGGAATCCAACTGCCTTAAAAGACCGGAGTGTTTCCATCCCTGTTTGGATTTTGGCCCATCTCCATATTTTTTTCCTGCCAAATTCCCATTTACTTCAATACATGTTTTGCTTGAGTGAGTCATGAGGTAAGGGCTGGACCTGGGACCACAAAACATTGTAATGCTCAAGTCTGCAAGGGACATATTATTTTGTGATGTTTTTAGGAATTTTAATGGTGGCCTTAGGAGTAAATTTACAGTGTGTAGCATGTGACAGTGACACTAGCTTTAAATATTCATGGCAGCAGATGATAGTTTCTGGGATGACATTTACTTGTGTCTTTTTTGATAGGCAACTCGCTCAGCACTTTGCAAATGTAAAGATTTTAATCTCTGGAGTACACTACAAACTGGATTTACCACTAATATGACTTTACTATAAACATAATCCATTACAGCAAAACAAAGGTGTATGGCTGAGAGGGGCAATATTGCTTCCCTCACCATTTCTGCTGTGCTACCAGTGCCACAGATATGACAATTTTTAATGATAGTCAGCTTGTTTTTAAATTCCAGATTCCAGAAGTTATTTGAACATGAGACAATCCAAGCTTCTATTCCTTTTTAAAAGTAGGTAGTTAGCTCTCAGGCCTGTGAAAAATAAATTGGAAACACAATCCTGGCATGATCCTGAATGTTTGAGAGCTAGCTGTTGAACAAATACTTTTTAAGAGCTACCATATGACTTTTTGTATGACTTTTTCATGTGCCATGTTAGCAATACTGCCACTGATTATTTCCAACAGGCTCTCCATGGATTGGTTCTGCTCCATCTCCTGCTCGGTGCATAGAGCCAACACCATGGTCACCAGCTGATGGTCTGTCCCTAGAGTCTTTATTGAGGGGTGTTGTACAAAGGCAAAGCAATATCCTCATTGCAGTTGTGTAAAGGAGAAATGTGGTCAATGTGGGGAGGTGGAGAAGGTGATCTGGAACAGGATAAACACCCCAACCCCAAAGTAAATGTAGTAATTATGCAACAGAGCCCCCTATCCATGGAGACATTGGTTAAAACAGAACATGGTACAGATGGCTCCCTGCATAAACTTCAGCAGACTCTTAGCACCCCGTGAGGAAAGTCGACATTTCTGAGCAGTTACATTAAGCACAATGAAGAAGCCTGGTTTTTGACTGATACTTGACCTGAAACCTGTCTTTTTTTTCCCCTAACATAATAACATTTTTATAATAGAATAGTTTTGCAATGCTTCTCTGCTTCCCTCTTATTAGTAATGACAGCCATGTATATTTCTAGTTCTCTAGACAATAAATCTAGCTTAAATGTTGTCTGCAAGATCAGGAGGAGAAACCATACTTGTGGGAATTGCCACTCATTTTAGTCTTATAAGTATTGAGTGTTTCATATTTAAAGAGTTCACAGTCACAGGATAGATTTCTTCATTGAAATGTCATAATCACAATTGGCTAAGCCAGGCTGTGGGGCAGGAGTGCTCTCAGCATCCCGCACTGCCAGTACACGTAGGTGTGCTGTGATGGACAGGTAGTGTTCTCTGACAGAAAGCACTTGTTGGCCAGAAGAGTCTCTTCTGTCCTGACAGACTATGATACTGATAACTCCATCTCTCACTACATTACAGAAAAAAAATGTTGCAAGCAGGAAGCCAGCAGAAAACTCTAACAGAGTATTGTCTAAACAGCTGAGTCTACCATGAGCACCACGTCCTTTTCTTCTCAGTTCAGCCTCCTGTAGATTCTCTTCCCCTCAGTTTTGCTATTCTGATGCACTGGGCCTCTCTTGAAGACAGGGTGTAGCCTGCCAGGGAAGAGACAAAACTTTAAGGGCTGGCTGTGGCACAGACTAGCTGAGGAACAAAGGACTACCACAATGTTCACCACACTGCTGTCCATGGCGAAGAACTTTTTTGATCTAGTTTTCTTGGAGAGAAACCAAAATAGAAATTGTCAGGGGAACAACAACTGACTATCCCAAAATCACGCCCTCCTCCTCATGCTCACAACTGCCCTGCGGAGGGAATGACAGGGTTACCAACAAAACAAAGGGTAATTATGTAACACACATCAGGGCTGTGCTTGCACAGTGCAATCGCGGTAATAAACACACCAAAAGAATCGAAGGCAGCAGACAAATGCAGGCGGTGTGCCTGCTCTTCTCTGTTCTCACACCTCTGCTTTACAGAGACAGGGGGCTGTTCCAGCCTTCCTAAATACTTGCAAGAATGGCAACTGTGCCGCTGGAAACGTTCCCTTTGGAGTTTGTTTCGCGGTGTAACCCCTCTTAGAAGGGCTCTCCCAGGTGCTTTCTCTTCCATTAAATAGTTGCGTGTGGAAAAACCCAAGAGGTGTGATGTTCCTCCTGGGTTTAATTTCTCCTGCTGTTGCACTAACCGGCTAGGTAACTCGCAGTAAGTTTGTAAATAAACGAAGACTAAAAGACAGAAGGGCTTGCTTGGGCAAACAGAGGAGGACGGGGTGGCAAGGCCAGGATCCCGCACCTTTCGCTTGCCTTGCAGTGGCCGGAGGGTTACAGGTGAACTGGCCCAGCCCTGCCCCGGGCACCACCGGGTCGTGCAG
>VWZN01013114.1:264772-322973 GCA_013396955.1 Regulus satrapa | reverse complement strand
GGTGAGCTTTCAAAGTAAGAGGTGAATGGGGAAACAGCGGCGTGAACAATGACGATTTCGAAAGGTCGCGGTTTATGGAAATAGTTTTAAGCCTGGTGCAGATCGTTTGGCGATTTTTGTACCGAGTTCTAATAATGTGGAGTAAATTTCGCCTTTTCGTCTGTCTGCAGAGTTCTTTTCCTTTCCCAAGAGAGCAATGTGTGTGAATCTGAGGGCATCCTGCTGGGTTTTGTACACGGCCAAAACTCCCACTGAAATTAATTTAACGTTTTGTTTTAAGTTACTAGTGGGATTAATGGTCATTTTCTTTAATCAGCTTTCAGAAATGCTCCACAGGAAAATCCTCCTGGAACCGTTGGGATCTTTGTATATGCAAAGAATGTGAAAGGAAACCAGTACTTTGTATGACCTTTTTTTATCTAGCTAAACTTACAATAATGTGCTTCTATGCTTTTGGCATGAGTGAGACTTACAATCCTGCAAATGGATTTACTTCTGTGGCTGTTCCCTGTGGGAGGCAGCAGTCGCTCCTGGCCAGGCTTGCTCTCTGTACTCAGGAAAAATATAGACATCTTGCTGTGGGTGCTCTGCTGTGGGCCCATTGCACCCTCTCCTTTATGCCAGTTCATCCGACCCTGTGGAAGGCTAGGTCCAGGAGCCAGTGTAGCAGAAACCAAATCCAGCCCGAGAGTTTTTTGCGGGCATTTCTTTGCAGCTCTTGTCTTCCAGACACAGAGAAGTGTCTGGGAGAGATGCTGAGCCCCAGTGCTGTGGGGAGAGGGAAGGGAGATTGAGGGCAGAATGGAGGGTTACCACCCTTATTTCTCTAATTTCAGTGACGGGTAACTGTACCAGGGCTGAAACTACAGATTTGGGCTATTATTGTACTTTGGATCGCTTAAAGTGCTGCAACATGGGGTTGCCCTGGCAGCCCCTGCCTAGTTCTGACTCTTTTCCCCATTCATAGCAGCACAAATACTTATGCTGTCCTGTGGTGATCTGGATCTAGGCGCACTGAGCAAAAAACAGATGTAATTTTAATCTGGATCAATTCTGTGATTTGGTTCATTAGGGGGTAAGAGAGGAGAAAAGAGGGAGTGGAGAAGGTAGGGCAGCTTTTTTTTTCAGCTGGCAAAACTTGAAACTGCTGCCAAAACTACTTGTGGAGCTGCAATATGACTGTAGGTATTCCCAGGTGCTTTCCCCCCTCCCTGCCTCCCCCTGGGAGCCTGTCCCGTGACTCTGCATGTAGCCTTGGGAACCTCCACTCTCTGGATAAAAATAAGCCTTTGCTAATTAATCCATTAAGTGTAATGGAGTAGTTTGTAACAGAAGAATTAAGCAAGTGCCCAAGCGTTTGCATAATTGTTGCTTTGGACAACAATAAACACTGTAGGTATAACAGCACAACATGCAGGGTTTTATAAAAAGTGTGTTAGTTTGTAAACGCTTACTCGGTTTTGCTGTTGTCTGCAGTGCCTGTCTAGCACTTAATGCACAGGGTGAGCCAGATGTTTAACAGTCAGTCATGACACTTGTATTAGTAAGTGATTATCACATGGGCTTGTGACAGGAATGGGTGCTAATCAGCCAGATGAAATGAGTGTGTTTCTCAATCCTGAGGCTGATGGAAAAGTTGAAACTGAATCCCTGTGCAAGACAGCGGAGTCTTCGCTGCAGCAGAAGATGGAGAATCTGTTCTTTCTGTTCCTGGTTGCACCATCCCCACACATCACTTATGCTGGCTCTGCTGACTATGAGTTGGACGAGATCACTGATCAGGCTGAAAATTAGTGCTGGCAATTGGGGAAAAAAAATCAGCATGTTGACTGCTGTCCTGTTTCAACACTTGCAATAATAGGGTCATCTGAAGGCAGGAAGTGACGATTGATGGCCAGAGATGGAGGATACTCAGAGATCTCCCCTTTGCATATCTGTTTTAGCTGATGTTGAGTTCATGGTGCAGTTGCTTCTTCCATTCCCATTGTTGCAGTCCCTTTAGGAGCTGGCAGAAAGTATTCATGTGGTGCTCAGGACCTGGGCATCCCTCACAGTCTCATGTTAGATCCCTACTGAAGGTATTCTGAGTGCCTGAAAGTAATGAATTGCTGTAAGTGCAAGTGTTAATTACTTGTCAGTTTTTACCAAGAGAAGAGGGGCAGTCCACTTTGCCCATGGGATTGAAGTAGATGATCTTTAAGGTGTCTTCCAACCCAAAGCACCCTATGACTCTTTGATATATTTGCCTCCCGGACTTGATGGTATTGATTTGTGGGATTTGGATATTCTTCCTCTTGGGTCACAGTATAGCTCATCAAAGAGCTGACCAAGATTTGGTTGAAAGACAGGTTTTTGTTTGTTTTGAATAGCAGATGTGCTTCCAAAATGTGCATTTGTTAGCCAGATTTGAGCTCTGCCATGCTCAGCTAATGATCAAGCACTGCTGAAGGCCTCACTGAATTGCTTTCAGTAGAGTGTCTGCAGAGGTCATGTGGCTGCCCTGCCCACTGACTGTACAGATGAGCTCCACGTGCTGTCTATTCACATTTGCAGTGACAATTTTACTCCGACCTTGCCTTTGATAGTGCCTGGGCGCACTGATAAGGGTCCTTCGTGCTGCTGTGGAACACCCTTATGTTTCAATAGGGTTGCCTTACCACTTAGAGCCAAAGGTGAGATTCTGATGGTGCCAAAGTGAAGTCGTTGCTTCTGAAAATTCATGAATAGTAGTAGTACCATGACAGTGGATGAGAAAAGTTTCAACAGTTTCTGTATATGCTCTTAAATTCTCTGTGGAATTTTTTTCCCCGTTCTGCAAAGTAAATTTCAGCAACACAAAATAATGCACTGGAAAAGTTTGGACAAATGCTACCAATGAGATTATATAATACAGTAGTGAAGGAATTTATTATGAAGCCTGTTCTTGATTCAAAGAAGAGAGATTTTCCCTGGTGGATAGCAGATAGTTTATAACTTCCTCTCCCATCCCAAAAGTGTATATGTCATATTGTGCAACCAGAGAAATATATACTTGCTCCTCTTCAGCAAATATTTAATAGCAGTTTTAAAGCTTGTAGTTCATTGCTTGGGATAGCGTAACTGAAAATAGGGTTTACTGTTGATAGTCATTAAAATATAAGCACTTCTCTGGCTTTGTTTCTTTTTTTTCTGGACCATGTGAAATGCTGCGGTGTCTAAATTTAGAAGTGTTTCTAATGTCTATAGATGTTGAGACAACAATTTCCTGAGGTGATCTCACTGCGTTCTTTCTCTCTTTAGAATTGTGTGTTTTTTCTTCATTTTAAACCAAATTATTTGAAAAGGAGTCATTAAGTAAGAGGAATAAATAGGTTGTGCATGGCTTTTTTTATCATGTTTGGCATTGTATCAAGTATGCTGTGATACCCCATTTGCAAAGCAAATAGGTGTTATTGAGAAGCCTTGAAAGTTTTGATCAAGGGGGAAGATGACAGCAAAGGAAGCAAGTTTGCTTTGCTTTGTATGTAATCCTTGTCACTTAATTTTTAACTTTTCATTTCTTTCTTGGTTTGTTTAGTTTGGTTTTCCTTTCTTCTTTAGTATAGTGTTTCTTATTCCTAGCATCTGTGTGCTTATATCCCAAATATCACAGAAGTGTGTTTCTCCACAAGCAACAGCGTCATGATTTCAAGGAATGAAGGGTGAGAAAAACACCCGCAGCACGTGACTGTGAGTAAATTGTTTTTTCTGTTGCAGTTGTTGGTGCCTTGCTGTGAGGATGGAATCAGACCGTGCCTGGGCACAGCACCATGGAGTAGCACTCAAGTTTGTCTTTTCTCACCCCTAGCTCCTTGTCCCTGAGTGATGCTGTGGTTGGGTCAGAGCACTGTGGGGTTAGGCTGTCGCCCACCGCTCGTGTGTCTGTAGTCTGTCCAACTCGATGGTGACAAAGGAGCCAGCTCTGTGACATGCCAGCTTGCCAGTGACTCGAAGGGAGGCTCGATTTTGAACATGCCAAGAGGCCCCTTTGGCTGCCTTGGTGCCTGGTTGTGCTGTGTCATTTGCTAATGTGGTTTCTTTCTTGCTGGCCTGCATCTTAATGGAGTTCTTCAACCACGCTAACTGATTGTAATAACTTTTGCCTGTCTAGACAGGGCCTTACTGTGTCTGATTAGATCCCAGCCTTGTGGCGTGCATCACTGCCTGTTTCTTATAAATGTGATGGGAAAAAAAAAATTATAAAAGGTGCACATTAATAGTGCTTAGTCTCTTTTTTTTTTTTTTTTTCCTACTTTGGTTGGTTTAAAATATTTATAGGTGTTTACTTTTTGCCTGGAGGAAAAAAGTTTTAGTCAAATGTCTCTAGGATGCAATTTAGAAGGGAACTTCTTATCTCCAGTAAGGAAAGAGCAGACAAATGAGCTCTTTGAGGATATTTATTGGGGTTCCACTGAAGCCAGTTGCAGAAGCTTATTGCTCACTGAAGTCAGCAACTTTCTTGTATAGGTGAAAAAAGAGAATTTCTCTGAATCATTAATAAAAGTCAAAAGCAGGAAAACTGGTCTTCCTGCCTGCTGGTCTTACTGCTTTTTGGAAGGGTGGTAAGTTAAATTCAGCTTCGGTACTCTCAATATTTAAGCACTCAAGAGGAAAGTTTGTGTAAGTAGTTTTCTACTGTAATTTAAAAAATATTTTTAAAAATTGGTATCCAATTTTAGAGGACCCAATAATTACAAAGTATGAGGTTTGAGATAAATTTGGGTTGGTAGTAGTTTGTCTTGTCTTTTTCTTCCATGCCTTCCCCAGAAAAAGAATGATTCTGATTTTAGTTCCTTAATTAAAAAAGAAAAACTGGCTTGGCAGAAGAAATGAACTTCTGGTTTTGATTTGAAAAGTAAATCAGAAGATAGTACAAATGTGCACGCTTTTCAGTAGCTCTTATTAGTATTTTAAACTCTATGTCCTGGTAACAACTGCTTCTACTTTCCTTGTACTGTTAGGATGGGTTTAGACTGAGTGAAGAGAAACTTGACAAAAGTAGTTAGCAGACCATTCTGGTGTCTCAAGTACGGGGAAGTAAAACTGCATTTTTGGAGCTGGGAGGAGCAATCACAGCTTGGTTTGTGTGCTGTGCCTGCCCAGAGGAAATTCCTACTTTATAGTGAGAGAGTGGCCAAGGACTAGAGCATATTATTCTAATTAAATCATTTAAATTCCATTGCTGTAATTCGAAAGGCTCTGTGCATCTTCTGAGTTATAGATGGCTTCTGCAGGGACACTGTAAACACTGTGTACTTATGTGCCAAAATGTCGTCTTCAATTGATGCTGTAAAGTTTAAATTGCTGATTTATTTTGATATTAGTCACTTGAAAATGCTCTTAAAAAAACCTACATCTCTTCAGAGGTAGAACACATGTTTATGTGTGTTAATCATATACTGAATCTGTTTCCTTTGTAAAGCACCACAATGCTATTAACATAACTTTTAGAAGGAAACATTTAATGCAGCCCTGTAAAAATAGGACATTCACCTCTCTTCCTAGTTCAAGAAACAAGACTACTGCAGAAAGACTTGAGTCCAGGATCTGGAACTGATGTTGGTGTAGCCATGCTCCCACTGCAGTGTTCCTTTAGGTCAGATGGTACAAATTTGACCTTGACTGTCCATAGATGTGATCTGCCCAACGAGACAGAGAGATCACATTTAAACCATGGTAGTGGTGCCAATAATGACTGGGGTTTTGTGTGATTGCTATTAGAATTAGATCACCATTTTAGTGCGAGATACTTGGCAGAGTTCACTCTGTATAATTAACTCGTGTGATCGTTGTATATATGACAGCAGAAAGAAGAGAAACTTGAACCTCTAAGATACTTTTGTTTGGAATATGAAGCTTGTTAAGTAATTATCAACTTTCAGGCTTTACTAACTGACTGCAAGGCATCTTGTTTGAAAAAAGAAACAGTTAAAATAATTTACTTTTTTTTCCTGTGGTTTTAAACCAACAGGAATGTTTTATTTGAACTAAAATACTTTGTGTATATATAACATTTTATCAGATCTCCAGGGGAAAATATCTGCTTAAAGATGTTAAAATTTTCAAATGAGTAACTGGCTAAAGCCAGAAATTGATGGTGGAAGCATGATGGAGCTGCTTTTTTTGAGACTAATTTTCACTGACAAATAGTGATTATGGTGTAGCTGTTTTACCCATGGAACTGTGGTCCCCATTTGGCATGCTGTACCTGTAAAATGCTTCCTGTATGGAAAAAGTTAAATGGTGTTAAGTGCTATTTTGCTCTTTCATGATCACAAAGCGCAAATAGGACTCGAAAATCTAAGTCATCATAAATGATGGTAAAGGTTTTTTAACAATAGTATAATTACTCATGCTGATATTTCTGAGATCATGGTCTTGCTATGAATCTTGTCCCTTCTCGTTGTGGTTTTTTTTATCTAGTGATAGCATTGATTTGGTTATTGAAAGTAAAAAACAACTTTGCCGTAAGTAGATTGGACTCATGTAGTTCCAAATTTGGAGACAGTTTTTAAATTCATCACAATCTTACAGTGAACAACAGTAAAGGGAAGTATTTGTGCAACACTCAGAGTACTCTCCCACCCATAAGTTTTATCTGTTTATAAAATGCCAGTAATGCCTTAGACTTTGGACAAAAGAAGATGCTGCTAGCAGGCAGTTTAATCTAGTAATATTCCCTAAGGGTAGTATAGATTGCAGTGGGTAGTAGGGATTGAACAGGGCTTTAGTGTGTCATGCCATGGCTGTGATTATTATTTTTTGTAATGACTCTGTGGACTTCTGGTTTTCTCTGTGTTTGTGACTTACTTGTCTCAAGCCTGGTCAAGGTCAGCACAACTAAGATTATTGGGATTTGTCCTATGAGTGGCAAAGTGATAAAACTATTGTTTTTGAATTTGCAATTGAGTTGACATTTTAGGGACATAAAATGATGTGAGCTTTGATTCTTGACAATTGCTATGTAGGCTACTGATATGTGTTGACAGTCCCTTCTCGTAGAGCAGATTTGTTGTAGTTGGCATATTATTGCTGATAGTTCTCAAATTCCTTGCAGTAGTCCTGTCCTCCCATTGCTCTTGTTGTGAACAGCCGGTTCCTGGGCGGGCAGCAGGGAGGGAAGCTGTGGGGCAGTGGGCAGGTAACTTTCATCAGCAGCTCGCAAGTGTGCAGCAGATATCGACAAAGCCTAATGAGCAGCAACAATTGCACCACTGGGAAGCACCTACGTGCACAGAGGAGTCTTGCAGTCTGCTCAGAGTAGCCTTGATTATTTTACTGGGTATTGTGGACACTTGAACCCTGGTAAAAGTATTGTCTATCTGATTATTTCTCCAGAATCAATCCCTTAATAGCCATTGCTATTTAAATAGTGCTATTTAAATGCGCTGTGTCTTCCTGAGGAGCAGATCAGATGAGGTTTGACTTCAGATGATGAAATCTGTGTCTTCTTTTTATTTTATTATATTTTATTTTTACCTCTGGTCCAAACGGAAGTAGGAAAAGGAGAGCTGTGCTGCTTTTCCCATTACTGAGAGAGAGACTTATTCAGAGCACCTTCTGAAATAGTTGGTCCATATTGGTTGTTTTTAAAATTCTGATTTGGGGATGTTGTTTCGTGGTGGTGAAGACTTTTACCTGTTTAATTACACTTTATTATTATAAACAAAATTATGTTGCTTTTGTTGCCTAAGATGAGCTTAAAAGAGTAATGAAGTGCTGAGAGGAATATAGAGCAAAATAGGAAACTTTGAATCAGTGTTCATATATTGCTTCATTTGCTGAAGCATAGAGCTCAGGTATCACTTATTTGCAGTGCTTGTTTTTTCAGTAATGGAAGGGGAGTTTTCTGCCCTTCAAAGGTGATGAGGTCTGTTTCATTTTGTAAAGTAGTAGAGAAGAAAGATACCAGATTGATATATTGCTTAATCTTCCTATGGAGATATGCAAGAATATTATAATCAGAGCTACCTAATGAAGGGAGAGAAAATTTTGAGTGTTATAGTACTGTAATTGATGCCCAACAGTTAATTATGGCATCCTCGAAGTAATTTTTCTTAAGTGTTTTGCTTTTTCATAGTGCTCCCAAAACTGGGTCTTTGACAAATGTTTTCTTTCTCCATTTTTCCCCTGTTGGGAGATACCTTCTAGACATCATCTTTCTGCCCTCTATTTCTTTTGGATCCTGACAGCTTCTACATTTGGTCATGGAAAAGATATTTCCCATAGTAGAGAACTACATTAGAAAAACAAATCACTGAACAGTTGCGGTTCTCTTGTTTGACAGTTTATGGAGCAAATGCTGGCTATGCACCATTTAGCATTCTCCAAGACAAAGTACCCACACAGTGCTGCCAATTTCATTAGAGAGCTACACCAGCTACTTTTAAAATTTGGTCCTGTTTACATAGGAATTTCAGTTTTACTACCATACCCATCAAAAGGTTATTGTCTGCACACAGAGTCGCTGTTTTTAGCAAATCTGCCTATAAATCTAAGTAACCAGTAATTAAATGGAAGTCTGAATACCAGGCAAGGAATAAAACTAAGGGTCTCCCTCTGGGTTATGAAGTTATGATTAGTGTGGGCTGGTTTTAAGCACCAATCAGCCAAAAAAATATATTGTAATTCATCATTAGGACTTACATTTCCAAAACCCAAAAGTTAAATTTCAACAAAAGGCCAGAGATTATTCAAGGAAGAAAATGGTCACCTTGAAGTGATGATTTCTTTTTCCTCTCAAAGAAAGGTAGTTGGAATTGGTGCTGCTTTTCCAGTTCATTATACGAATGGGAATAAAAGTCAGGTTCCTGGGGATGGTGTTGAGAAAAGCATGTCCAATAGCTTTGTTGTTTTCTCAGCTACACACTGGTCATCCACGTCTGTCTGCTCTCTCCCTCTGCTCCCATTTCCATGGCCCAAGATCCACTGCAGGACCTGAGTCCTGAGTTCACATACTAGACACATGAATTATATGTCCACAGTGTATCAATCTCTGCCAGCATCTGTCTACAGCCAAGACATAATGTATAGCAACACTTTTTTAATGAGGAACATGCATCTGTTACACGTTTAGCAGAGGATATTTCTGGAGCAGTGTTAAGAAAATATGCTTTGGTTTTACAACCCCATACCCCTCTGTCTGTAGAGATGTCATTTTTGAGTCAAAGACCAGACATAAGGGCTTGCAAAGACTGTACATCTTAAGACTGGATAGAAGTCTGGCAGCTCTACCTGCTGTAAACAACATCTAAGTCTCATCATTCCCCTTTCTGCTCTCCCACCCAACACAGTCAGATGTGTTCTTAGGATGATTGAGGAACCATTCTCTTGAAACACTTGAATAAAGGTGCTGGTTTTTTGTTTTTTTGTTTTTTTTTTTTTTAAAGAAGCCTTGTACAAATGTGTAAATTCCTAATTTTCAACAGAAAAAGATGTTGTAAAACAGTGTAATTCAGAGCAAAAGCCAAGTGTATTGGTTTAGTTAGACTCTAATTGCAACTGTTTTCATCATCCTCAGGTGAAAAATGTTATGTCCATGTCAAAATATTGACACTTGGGTCAAAACCTGGCCCAAAGTGTTTTTTGTTGGGTGGATAGTGCAGATAAATGGGTATATATGGCCCTGAGATTGAAGTCAAGGCCTGAAGACAAAGCTGTGAGTGTGGTGGCATTTTTCCCTCTCCATGCTGTGGTGAAGGCAGCCAGGAATGAGCTCTGCCTGTGGTTTGCACCAGCACGAAGTGCTGTGAGCATTGCCAGCTGTGCTGAGCCTGAGGTAATGGCACAGAGATGTCCCTGCAGCTCAGCAGAGTTTATTAGCTTGGCCCAGAGCCATGCTAAGTGTTCAAAAGACTTTTGGTTATCTCCAAAAGTGTGGGCAGGGATTTCTTATGTCTGTTGAGAACAAGTTTGAACCTGCTGGCATTATAACCTATAGATATATCATGTGGATCTGTGTCTTTGATGAAAGGAAACTGGCATGGTTTAGTATCTTGACTCTCTTTGACAGCCTTTGAGTTTAATGATTTTTTTTTTTAGCTTTGCCAAACTTGCCTCACTGTATATAAAAATTAAAATAGGAGGAAGCAATTACAGAGTCATTGAGGCTGGAGAAGACCTCCAAGATTGAGTCCAACATCAAGACCATACTCTAAGTGCCTTGTCCAGTCATTTCTCATTTCTTGAGCACCTCTGGAGATGGTGACACCACTGCCCCCCTAGGCAGCCCATTCCAATGCTCAACCCTCCTCTCGGTGAAAAAATTCTTCCTTATGTCCAACTTAAATCTTTTCTGGTGCAGCTTAAGGTTGTCTTCTTGCCCTGTTGCTGTTTCCTTGGGAGGAGAGGCTAAATGTCATTTGCTACAGCCACCTTTCAGGCAGTTATAGAGAGCAATAAAGTCTTCCCCAGACTTCCTTTTTCTCCAAACTAAACATCCCCAACTCCCTCAAGTGCTCCTCATAGGACTTGTGCTCCAGACCCTTCACCACATCCATTGCCCTTCTCTGGGCACAATCTTGCACCTCAGTGTTCTTGAACTGGGAAAACTGGACACAGGGCTCAAGGTGTGGCCTCACCAGTACTGAGTACAGGGGGACAATCACTGCCCTGCTCCTGCTGGCCACACTATTGTTGGTCCAAGCCAGGATGCCATCAGCCTTCTTGGATAGTTGGGCACACACCCTGGCTTGTGGTCAACTGGCTGTCAACCAGCACCCACAGGTTCTCTTCTGCTGGGCCACTTTCCAGCCAGTTCCCAAGATGGTAGCCAGCTAAGTCAAAAGTACCAAAAAACCTTTTCTGCACTGTTTCACCTTCTTCATCAAGCCTCCTTTTTTGAGCCCTGTACTTGTAGGTTCTGCAGTCTTCAGTATAAAGCTTATCAGAAGCAGCGTTTCCATGTGGGAAGGTTAGCAGAGGTGAAAATTTTGAAGCGATGCTATCACTCCCTTCCCCTTGTGTAATAAAGGGCTCCTTTATTTCCCCTGCTACCTTGGTCTGGCTTGGAAAGAACTTTTGGAGAAAGATAGATACAGTGGAATAAGCAATTTTCCTGGTGTTTATATCTATTTTGTGCTTCAGGCCCTTTCTGCTTCAGCTATGCTTGGACAGCATGCTGCAGGTTCCTGTTGGAACACTTGCTAGATGACCTGGAAAGGAAGAGATGCCAAGATCTCCTTAGCTGTACAGTGGGAAGTTGCACTGAGGGAAGGGTAACTTAAAGCAAGTTACAGAGATGTCATCCTCATCAGGACTACTAGTCAAAGGCACTTGAAGCCAAGAATTAAATGGTGCGGAATTCACATGTAGTCAGGATTTCCATGGCTCTGCCAGTTAAACAGCTGCAGAACAGAACCCTAACAGGATGATGGCACTGAAGGTTTTCCCATGAAGCATTCTACTTGGATGACTTGCATAAAGCAGCCATCTCCATAGTGTCAGGAAGAAAGAGTTTTACTTGACTTAGTTACCTATATCCTTGATGTGACAGTGTATCTCAGATTAGGCAGTAGAAGGCATAGTGCTGTACGTGGAGAATAGGAGGGAATTTGTGTTCCTTAAGAGGTGTGGAGAGCAAATGTCCCTTTTACTCTTGTTCACAGTTTGCGTACGACTTTTAGAGATCCCTTCTTTGTGTATTTTCCTGTGGTATCTCAGCTCCCAGCTCTGTGACTACTCTCAGTTTGCACCTGGCTTGTGGGAAGCTGTTTGCTCCACAATACACATCAGAAAAAGTTAGAATAAATCACTTCAGACAAACAAAGATTTGTTTTAAAATGGAGGGGGGGGGGGGGAAATGTTCTCACCCAAAGCTCCAAAACATGTCATTTAGATTTGTTTTCAGAAGATGAACAAGGGAGGAGTGATTAACTGCAGTTCCTGCTGTCTTCCTGTCTAGCCCTTATAGCAAGAGGAGCAGGATGAGATGTGTGGAGAGCTTGTGTCAACAGTGCTAGTCACTGCCCTGTGGTCTTGGGGAGTAGAAAGAATCTCGGGCTAAAAACTGAGCATTTTATGTGGGATACTGGTGTGCCCACGTGAGGAATGGGCTGTTCTCTAGCAACAAAATAAATTAAAGTGCATGCAGGATTCTACTTCAGAATACACTACTGTATTTTGCTCTACTTAATATTTTAAGACTTTTTACACTTTGGCCTATGTTAGCATAAAAATAAGTACAGAACTATCAGACTTTCCTTACAGGACAAAAATTCCATTTTCCAACCACCTCTAATTATTTCCATTCTGCTGTCTGGAAAGGATCTGGAGACAATTTAGGAAGCCAATTTAAAAGTGACTTGGGAAAAAAATCATTTACCCTCCTGAGCCTCCTTAGATGTGCAGCCAGTGGCATGTGATCAATAGGAAATATCGTGCTCAATGATTCTGATGCTTACAGAAGGACCTTGAGACCACGAAATTCAGCCTGAGAACTGCTTACCTGTCTGTATGTGTGATTCTCTAGATGTGGTGGAGCAACAGCTCACTTGTGGAAGAGCTTTGTGTGGTGAGGCAAGTGACAAAGAGCCATTAAAAATAGGCAGAGGGTGGCTGCGCTCTTGGAAATGCCTTGTCATGAGGTGCATGGCCAGCCATTCTCAGTTTTCTTCCTGGGGGAGCTTGGGTGACACAGCAGCTTCTGAGCCCAGCAGTGAGATTTCCAGCCTGTGCTCCTGAGGTTGCCTGTGGGTAGCACCTGAAGCTCCAGCTACAGAGGGAGGGAGGCACGAGGAGAAAGAAGTGTGTGTGCACGTCTGGTATCAGAGTACCGCTCCTCCCAGAGCTTTGTCCCATCCTTGCTCTGTGGATGGACACAGATTTTTCTTGCATACCAGGTCTACATCCGTCATACTGAACATCTTTTTAATCCTATTAGGGCTGTGTTCAGCTGGGGTTTGGATTTGTCACTAATGAGTGCTTGAGGTTAATGATTTTCAATTACGCTTTTTTAGCTCTCAATTAAAAAGGTGGTTGACATTTTATATGGAGAAGTTAAACAACTGTTATTTTCTATTTAGACTGGCTGCAGATTATAAAATCAGAACTCATGGGTACAAAATGAACATTTTTGAGAAATATTGTAAAAAGTGTTCTTCGTGGATAGCATTTAAAATTTTATTTTAAGATTTTTTAATGTGCTTTATGCTATGCTGGCAAATTGAAAAAATATTGGATCCTTATATGGAGAACCAGCAATTTCCCACAGCCCTGCTTTTACAGTGCTGAATGCATTTCATTTTGTGTGTGATTTTCCCTATTTGCCAACTGACTACATCATACAGTTTTTTTGGCATATTCTTTCTGTCTTATGACCATCAGCAGATATTTTGAGTAGCATATTATAAAGCCACAGATCCTTTTCGCTGCCTTTTATTTTGCCTGTTGCCACTGGGAATGGAAAAGATTGTATTAATTTTGTGACGTCAGATGAGGCTTCTGTAGAGTCTCTGTGCCTAACCCCAGCACCCGGTGCTGGTTTCCCTCCCTGTTGGCAGTGGAGGGACATGCCTGATGGTCCCTAGCGTGCTCTTTAAAAAGTAGCACAGGGTTCTTCTGGAGAGGTATGAGAATGACTGATAGTTGTAAATGGATCAAGATACTCTGCAAATCCTTCAGGATGATCTAAGTGTCAAAGAGATAGAGCTGAATTTGAGGCATGCTGCCTAAGTGGAGAATGACTGGAGCAAGGAGAAGATGGGACCAAGCACAGGTCTGGCTGTAGTGATTGCAGAGACAAGAAATATTCTTGCACAGCAAACTAGTGTTTTATGGAAACATAGACTGACTACCAGGAACTGAATTACAGAAATAGGGGAGGATATAACACTGCTGGGTGCTGCAGTTGTTGTAGGGCTCCATGAGGATTTTTGCCTCCAGATCTGGACATTGCAGCAGGAGGAAGGAATAGAGTGTATATAAACTATCAGGCTCTTCACAGCAGTCTAAAAATTTGTGGTGTTTAGGACATTGTGTTTATTTTGGGCAGCATTTGTAACAAGAGTACCAAATGATTGCTTACTGGAGGCTGATTCAAATGGTGTAAAGCATGATTGAATGTGGGTTAGCTTAGCTTAGTGGGCATGGGGAGAGAGAGCTAACATGCTAATCATCATCCCTGAAAGCTGTAACTCTCGTCTGTAAGGGGACTTAAAACACTGTGAGGGATTATGAATGGTAAAAATTTAAAGAAGTAAGCTTGGTAGGAAGTGTGATCTCAGTAAAAAGATCACCTTTGCAATCAGACCTCATAAATAGTAGAATATTTCTTTGGGGAAAGGATGGGTGTCCTGTCCCTGGAGTTTAAATTTAGGCTAGGCAGGAGATCCAGATACGCATTTCTGGGAGGCAACTCTTCACTGGCAGGATCAGGATTGGCTTCAGTATTTGGCCATCAACAATGTTACTATTGTGAAATGTTTCTTGGAATGATACATGGGGAGGTTGGTACAGTCAAACAGTTTATTTTTTGTGGATACATTTCTAAGGGTGAAAATATCTGTGTTGAATTGTCACTGTCAAATCTCTGAGCCAGCATTTTTATTAGAGATCATGTCCTGCAAGATGTCCACGTGCACAATTATCTCTGTAGGAGAGGGTGTCACCCAAGGCCGATACTGATAGATCATTCACTAAACCCTGTATTGTAAATGACTGTGTATTCAGAGCTAAGAACAGGTGAAAAGGGTGGGGTTTTATTGCTGCTTTCAAGTTTGACTTCAGTCAACTACATTTGTTCTCTTGCACTTTATGGATGTTAAGTTCCAGACATAAAGGAGGGGATATGATACATTCCATTCACTGAATTCCTACTGATTCTTAATCAGTATAAAACTGGTGTAGAAAAGAAGACTTCCACTTTGACAGCTATAAAGAGTAACAAATAGGGCTAAATTTTTTTAAAAAAACAAAGTGTCCAGATAATTTAAAATACTTATATTTGCTACTACTTTTTCCCTACCACAAAATCATAATACAAGGTTTTTCCCATGTCTGAGCTTTGCTTGACCAATAAACCTATTAAAAAATTTGTTTATTTTATAACAATTTACTTCAGTTTGGAACAGTGCTTTATTTTCTCTGGCCTACATTTTTTTTTTTTTTATTTTAAAAAATTTAATTTCTTGCAATATTTTGCATTTCAGTGGGACTTGTGTGTTATAGGGAGGACACTCAAAACTTGTTTGGCAAATACTTCAAGCGGCTATGTGAAGTTAACTGGTTTTGGATCTCAGGATGAAAGCTTGACATTAACTTTTTGTTCACTTGTATTCTCTATATCCTCTTCAGATAGGAAGTTCTCATTGTGCAGCTATCTTCCTCAGACAAAGACGTTTGCATGGGTAACTTTTATGTTTTGCTGTTGGCTTTTTGTTTTCATCCTTATGAATTTCTTTGTAGAATTGTTGTAGTTGAGATTGTTTCTAGAAACTGAATCTATAATACATTGTTTACCACATTTCACTTAGTATTATGGTACAGAGATTATAATAATTATTCATTATTGATTTAAATTTTTCCCATTAATTATTGCAATTTTATAATAGGGTATATATATTATTTATTCTTGCATGTATATACTTTTTGTGTGTGTGTATATATATATATATATACACACACACACACACATATTTTTAAAATTTTACAGAGAAAAGATAGTAACGATTAAATGGTGTCTTCAAAAGTTCACTAGAAGTTTGTGGAGAAGTCTTGTCTGTAAAGATACACCAAAGTACTCTACTGTATCTTATCCTAGTTCCTGCTGTGCTTTCTGAACTGGTTTCGGATCAGGAGCCATAATCTCTGAAGCTTGAAGTGCTAAACCCTGAAAAGCTCCAAGTTCGTGGTTTAGCCATGTGAGGTCTTTGCTATCACATGGATAATAGACATTCCCTTTTGCATTCCCTCAATAAAAAGTGAATCAACTAGAAGCATGTTTGTACTAAGCCACATCAGAGTTACCCTCTAAATTAAGGCTATATAAGAAGTCCTTTAAAACTAAATCTGTACAAAAAGGTCTGAGCTTTTTGTTGTTAGTTCAGATAAAATTTGACAGTTCTAGTTTCATCACTATTAAATTTACAGTTTTGTTTTATCTGAATGAATTGGAGTGTGGTTAATTTGTATGCAACTTTATATACCACAGAAGTCTTCCATATGGAATTTAGATTAGATAAGGTTTCAGGAAATGAGAGTCTTAGATGTGAGTGACTGTAAACATGCTTAAAAGAGTTATTCTGTAAGGATTAAATAACGTTTAGAGTTAATTCTCCTGATTTTTTTTTTTTTTTGTTGTTACAGAACACAGCAAACAGTGTAATTCAAGTTCTAAATTTGGATGCATATCATTATGGTAATTTGCTGACTCATAGCATTTCATGGGCTATGCTGCTTTACATGGTAGTGCAATGGATGATGATGTGCAAAAAAAGTCAGCAAAACAAGAATCTCTGACTAATAGAAGCCTGCGTTTTTGATAGCAATTAATTGGTCTATGGTGCCTTCTTAGCACATCATGTTGGTGTTTTCTTGCCTTGGGGATGTCACAAGATGGCTGAATGTGGATAAACTAGGAAGACTGGCAAGCTGAAGCTATCATCTGATTTTTCTGAAATTTCTGTGGCTAAAATAGTAAAATAAAACTTTCCCATGTCTACTTGTTAAAGAAAATAGTGAACTGTTTCCCCACTGTTCCCATCCACATTCAACATTGATATGTATATGTGCAGTGTGTGTGGAAACTTCCCCTCTGTGCCTTTCATACAAGTCAATGACTTCTACAGTGCAACTTCATTTCTCCAGAGTAGTTAAAAACTTTGGTTGGTTGGTTTTTAAAAAATAATGTAATTATAGTAATCTTTTTTTCCCTCTGACTATTGCCAACAATATTTTAGGATGTTTTCTGTCCCCTGGTAATCTCATCAGTTTTGAGTGGTTTTCTAAAAAGTTCTGAGGACCTGTTCTGAATCTCTTGTCTTTTATACCCTGTTGGTCATTGGTACGTCATTCCTTAGGAAAAAAACCCATCCAGAGGGTTCATTGTGCAGTTTATTAGACCATTAAAATAACTAATAATGTGTAAAAAACAGTGAAGAGGGCGTGGGAGGGGCTGGGATGTGGGGCTACAAAACAAAGTGAATTTCACTGCCATTTCACATCTTTTGCATATATTCTAACTTGCTTTGAGGGGAAGGGATTATATAAAGGAGCTTTCCCCTGGGCTTGCATTCTGGTGCAGAGCTCATAAAAATCAATGGAAGTCTTTTTATCAGTCTCTTAATGGGTGATGCCTGCAATCTTCTTGTAGTGCATAACTAGGTACATGCTGCTTATGTTTCTTTTGGTATTACGTAGAGCATGTGGAACAGTCAGAGCTGAGATTAAAGTTCTTAGCAGTAGTAGCAGCACTCCTGTGCCAATATCCTGGTGCTTCCACCGCACATCAGCCCAGGGGCTGGCAAAAGGAGTGAGTGGTGGTTGTGTGAGGCTGCCAGGCTTCACCCAGCCCTCAATCTCTTCTTGCCCTCCCTCCCCTGGCTGGTCTCCTGGCCTGCCATCAGCGACATGATTAGTCAGGGGCTGGAAGATTGGCTGGGGAATGGTAAAGTATAAAGGAAATTTAGGAATCAAATGGGGGTGGGGCCTCTCACATTTGCATTGATTTATGCACTGCTGTGATATGAATACCAACTGCTTAAAAGGAATGAAATAGTTAAGTTCAAAATTCTTTATGTGCTGAGCAGTGTCTAGATGGTTTATAGCTGCAAGTAAGCAAAGGGTTTACTTACAAAATTGATTTATATATTCATTTATGTTCTTGAATATTGAGAACAGGGAGGGAATTAACAGTGTTGCATGAGCTACACTAGCACATTTTTCACCTTATATGGAGAATTGCCTGCCACTTATCAAGCAGAGTTAGATGTGCTGTTATTGTCACATTCCTTAAAGTTGGAAGAAATCTTGTTTCTCTGACTAAAGATTCAACTCCTAAGCTGATGATTTTGTTGTTTGAATACTGTTTTTGCATCCAGGAATTGTTGGGATGGGCAGCGCTTCTTGGGATAAATAGCAGCGTGCACATTTTCTCTGTGTTGTGGAGTTCGTTCCTCAGCTCGGGTGGAGAAACTTAGATGCTTGCAAGGGAAAATATGTTTCTATTTGGAGTCATCTGGAGTTCCTCCTGGCTGGCTTCTCTGGTCCTGAAGAACACAACCGGAGGGAATGTCCCAGGAAATGAAGGGAAAGACCTAAAAATCGTGTACACGTGGTATTTAAGGGGGTAGACCTCAGTTTTGTTTTTTCTTTATGCCTGCTAAAGACAAAGTGGCTGGTGTTTGAAACAGCCTTCTCATGGGCTTGTTGAAAGGATAGTGACTGACAACTGTTGGCTGTGAAGTCATCGACATGCTGGTGATTTCAGTGTGAGATGGAATAAGTGGAAATATGGAAGTGGAGACAAATTGCTTGTTTAGTCATTCTGGATTACAGAAGCCTGACAAAAGAATGAATACTTGAAAGATTAAGAAGGTGACAATTATCAAATTTCCTTTTATGATATTGTGTCATTGATGGTTGCATTCACTGAAATACATGCATTTGAAAAGTGGGAGATCAGGTCTGACTTTGTGTAAGTTCTTCAAATTAAAGGGCTGATTTCTATTTGAAATATTTCTGCGGTTGTGGCATTCGGTAGGGCAGTAAATCTTACCTACTGCTGCTTCTTGGTTTTTTGGGTACCTAGACTATTGTAAGTTTTTTAGCATATACTCTGCCACCCTTATGACTTGAGTTCGTGTTGTGATTGCAGAGATTTTTCTATGGTACTGTTTGGGAAATAAAATATTTCAAAAGGTAGTCATTAGATGCAGTGGTTAGAAAACCTGGCTTGAAATTGCTGTTGCTGATTTCACTTTCATGCAGATCCAGAAGAGTTAACTGAAAAATTATACCCAGGTTTTTCTTTCTCCATAAAGGCAGTGTTGGCTGTATTTTTTTGAATAATAAGACGTAAGGAAGAATTCATGAGCCTAGTAACATTTGAAGCCAACAGAAACAAAAGGGTACTTTATATGGCTAAATACTTTGAAAAACCAACATTTGAAGCATTTAGCCAAATGGTTGTATTGAGGTATCCATGCAATTTTGAAAGGGTAGAGCAAAAGCTACGGGTTTTATTTTCTGTTTTCCTGTCTGTGGTTTTACCATTCTTCCCCTTTTATGGCTCACCAGAATAGTACCAGATTTCTTATCATGTATGGATATAAAAGAACTTAAGCTACATATATTTATTTTTAGGACTCCACCCTTGGGCTTTGGATTTTGTGAACAGCTATTTCAGTAAATTTGCATCTATATGTGGAAACTGACAAATTGAATACTGTGCAAATCCACATTTTAAAAAAAGCAACTACTATTATAGAATGTAAATGATATCATAAGAAAGCCAAGTTAAAATAAATTACATTTTTGTTTGCTGCTAAAGGAATGATCAATGCTTCCTGCTGGCTTTTGCACCCTGCAGTTGGAGACTCTGGTGTGCAAATGGTTTAAATAATGTTGGGGTTTGTGTCTGGTTGGTGCTGTATAATGCTGGGGCTGAGGTGACTTAAATATACAGAGTGTGGGCCAATCTCAAAGCCCTTTCTCAGGCAGAACACCCATTGAAATCACATTTAAATGTTGTCAGTGAAAGCTTTGCCAAACAAATCATTATGGATTTGACCCTAAAGTTATTACTACTAAATTTCATATGTAAGCCTTTCATTATAGTGTTTTTAAAGAATGGAGTACTTGAATGAATCCTGGAATTCATTATAACTCTAAGTTTTTAACAGGGCCTCTTAAATTACCTTTGGTTAGTGAAACCAGTTTCTTCCTTATTTGTTTCTCTTTCTTTTATTTGTTTCTCATAAAGAAGTAGGAGAGATACTCTGTGGCTCAGAATTATTTAACCTCAAGCAAGAGATCTACTGAGGTACCTAAATTAGGAGTTGAGTCTTCCAGCCTCTCCATGTGCACAATAGAGAGGGTTATATATAGAGGGGATTTTGCTCAAAGTTATCTTTTGGACTTGACTCTCTTATGCCCGGGGTGGTGTAGGGTGCACTGATTTAGGAACCCAGAAGGATGTGGTTGGCAAAGGACCTCTATGATTTATCATGTGAGTTGTATATAATTTGTTTCAAAATTCCTTTTTAGAAGTTAGCTGGGTAATCTTTTGTCTGTTTTTGCTCGGTGGATGATGGAGATTGGTAACAGAGCTGTGTCCTTTAGTATAGAAAATCTCACGTTGCGATGGGACATTTTAGAGGTCTTCATTATTTCTTGTTTTCTTGTACACTTCCTGTCTCTGGCCTTGGTCCCCTTCTAAAGGCTGCAGGTTTCATTCAGACCTCATGAAGTATTTTGTGAGTCATGGTGTGAACTGGTGGATTATGTGATCAGATGTCTGCAGTGCCTGGCTGCTCGTAGCAGGACTGGCTGAGCCAGGTGGTCCCTTCCCGGCCTCAGATGCCAAGGGAAGGATTTTCAGACTCTGGATGCTTCATACTTTATACAGCTGAAACTGCAGTAATTCAGCCTTTCCCTGTTAAAAATACTGAAGGAACAATACCAGAAAGGGCAGGCCATTAGTGTTTTAATGCTGTTTTAATGTCTTTATGCTTCCAACTGCATTACACAGTATTAGATATAAGATATGGTCAATAGAAGAAGTAGGAGCACCCTTGAGCATGCCTCCCATATTCTAACATCATATTTTCACCTGTGTTTACTTCTGGCCACCCTTCAGTCATTCAGACAAAAAATTTCCAGAGTGTTTTTTTTCTGCTTCAGGCAGAAACCACTTGGAAAGATTTTCAACAGAACTCCAACTGTTTTTAAAAGAACGCATTACAGAATTTCAGAGAGATTTGTCAACTTGATTTAGCCAGTCATTCCTTCAAAGCACTGTTATACCTTCAGGGAGTAGAGGGGTGGGAGTCAGGGTGCCTTTTGCAGTCCGGTGGAAATTAATACAGATCTACCAACCTGCCAAAGCTGGCGAAAATTGTTATCTGCACGTGCTCGCAAGAGCAGCTTAGAGATTTGCTGATACAATCACTGAATACCCCCACTTTATAAAATGGGCTTCTACCTCATCAGCCTCTGTCTGTGCCTGGGGTGATGATGATGATGGGTGGTACTGAACACCCAGCTGGGTAGTTTCATGATTCCTGCTGCTTCTGCTTTGTTGGAGGAAAAGGTACCTGAGTGTTTTATAGTCTTCCAAATTCATTAAAGCTTTATGCCAAGGCATACCTGAAGCAATAATTGAACAGTTTTTTTCTTTTTTACATAGTCATCATTCATGTAGTTAATTCCAACAAAGTGGAGAGTAGAATTTATACTTTAGCCCTTACACTACTCTCAGGAGTGCCAGGGTTGAGAGGTGTGATGCCCAAAGTTTGGGAACAAGGTTAAAAAAAGAACTTTTGTTGTATTTTTTTTTTTTTTCCCCCTCCCAGGTTGCAGGAGACTCTATGGGATTATACTGATAATTCCTTGTTACTTTAAAGGAACAAGTGTTGGAATTATGTCTTCCACAGAGGGGATGATCTCTCTGCTTTGTTTAAAAGTAGCTAAGCATAAAATACTACTGGGGGATTTTATGAAGGTTTCAATAAACCAACAAAAGCAACTGTCTAATGCAAGACATGTTCAAGCTGTTTAAGAAATTAGGGTAACACAGGAAGATGACTTCAGGGTGATGGCAAGACTAAGGTCAAGTCTTAGTTATTCTGCAGGGACGGAAGGAAGTGCTCCAGCCATAGTCTAAAGGCTTCACAGAGTTTGGGTTACCTCCTCCGATTTTCTTGTTTTTTCACATTTACAAGGACATTGAGAATTCTGGCTTGTCCCTATCTCAAGCCCTTTTAAAATATTCATCTTGCTCAGAAAACACTAAATGCTCTTCCTTTAGATCTTTGCCTTCTCAGTCCTGATCCCCAAGAGGCACTAGGAGCTTTTCTGAAAGGGAAAATTTATATTTGCGCAAGTAAGGTGGAAAGGAAGAGGGAAGCACTTACCAGCCTCTAGTGTTGGCCAAGTTAGCAAGCTAAGAAGATCAGGATTGCTGCAAATAGGTAATGGTTTGCAGAGTATAAATGACTAGGTTGTTCTAATGATCTTTCTGCTAATTTGTTGTGCTAAGCCTGATAAAGAACAATATTTTACCACCCTTCAAACATGCATCCACATTTCACACCCAAAGGTGTGAAATGTTGCCATGGATGTCCTTGCAGTATTCATGATACACTACTCAGCAATTTCAGCCTCTTCAGATTATTAGGATAATGTGTAAAGCTTGTCCCTTAACATGACTGCCCATCTCAAACCATGCTCCCAACAAAAATGCCCCCCATCAAAACTTGTGTGAGTGGAAACATTGTCATCTGCATTCAGTCTCTTTATTTTAAAGAAAAACATGAGGGTTGTTAGAGTGAACTGAAACAATTAAGCAGTTCAGGACCCTGTGTTATAAAATCTTAGATAAGAGTCAATCAGTGTGACAAATTATGGGTTTGTCTGCCTGTCAGATGGAATTAATGGTGGGTGACCCAGGAAGTTTGCTTGCTGAGGTGAGAACAAGGAGCTCCAGTCTTTCGCTTTATGTTTGTCTTGATGTGCTGATTTTTTTCAAAACATTTGAACAAGAGAGACTGAATTTGGGTCTATATTTCAGTTTAATACTTTGAAGCTGTTTACTCCACCATTTTTATTGCTTTTAATCAATTATGAATGTTCTGATGTAAATGCAGAATTAAAATACTAGGCTGTTTTCTTGTGCATGATGTAAGGTCCAAAAATTTATGCCAGATGATTGTTCTGGAAGAAGGAAAAATAAAATACTTGGCAAAATATAAGAGTATTTTCTGAAGCATATCTTCCTGCATGTGATCAGTAAGATGTAGGTATCTAATTGTTAAATATGGTATCTCTCACCAAATGTGAGTAATGAGCTGTTCATAATGTTGATAGCTTTACAGAAAATATGAGGCTTGCCTCTTTATATATGCAACTTTTTGCTGGTTTTTGTTAGCTTAATGGAGAATTTCACAGAAATGCTCATATTTTTTCAATTTTCACTTCTTTTGAAGGGTTTCTTTGGGAGCAGGGGAGCAGGTTGGTGGGGGAGATGGGATTTTGTTTGTTTGTAGGTTTTGTTATTTATTACTTTGGCTTAATTTGGTTTCTTTAGGCTTTTTTCTTTTTTTTGGCCCTGAACATTACCAGATATAGTTTGTCTTTCCTGGGGTATTCCGCCTGAGCTCTGACAGAATAATGCCTCTGTTGCTTTAAAGCCATAGTGTTGCTTTATATAGATCTGGCCTGATTTATAGTGTTGCTTTAAATAACAATAAGAGAGTTCATCTTCCTTTCAGAAAAGGTTTATGACTGATCTCTGCCTGGCTAGGAATGTTTATTTTTCTTAAGTTGCCTCACTGCAAAAATGTTTTGAAATTGAGAGTCCCAAACTGGTGATGGGGTTTATGCTTGTGGTCTATGCAGCTCTAATCCCTTTAGCACTAGAAAGCTGTGGTTTGTGATGGATCTCACATAGATCACGCTCAATTCTCAATTTCTGTCCTTTCCCTATTGATCATCCTGTTTCTAAAACTGTATAATTGAAGTGATCTATGGGTGTTGGCAAAACCATCAGAAACTTCAGTAAGATTTAGTTACTGCTCCTAGTCCTTTGCAATAACACAGGCTTATTTTCTTCATAGCTGATGATGAAATAACTTGGAAGTAAACAATTTGAGAAAAAAACCTTTCCACCGCCACAGATAATGGCAGAGAACGGATTCACTTGTGGAATTCACAGTGGATTGCTTCTGGATGCTCTTAAAATGGCATGCATCAGCTTTCTTAAAAACGTAAATTTTAAATGTGAATCTGAAAAATGCAGCATCAGCTTTCTTGCTTGCCTTCTGCTGGAGCCATGTATTGATTATGTTTTAAGTTGACGGAAGCCGATGGAAAAATCCTTTCTAACCTTGTACCAGGAGTCTGTGGGGCTGTGTTGTATCTTGCATGGTAGCTTGTGCTTTGAAAGTGAATAAGTAATGCCAGGTATGGGAAGAAGCATGCACAGGAGAAGAGTTGATATGAACCATGTAATTTAGGACATGGAAAGGAAAGCTCTGCTCTTCCCTTTCTACCTAACCTGGTTTTCTGGTCTGCCCCATGTCTGCCTTCCTAGTGTCACTTTCTGGTGACCAGGAGAAGGATTAGGCTGCTCCTAAAGCTGAGTCACCAGCTCTACCTGCCACTTTTCAGGAGACTTTCCTGTACAAAGGGAGACAGAGCAGCAGGAGGATTATTTGCCTCAAATCATGTGTGGCTTTTGTCACTCAGCCTGTGGTAAGGAAATGGTGTCTACCTTGGCCACAGGGCAGTGAGCAAAGAAAAAGTCAAAATATGGCAATTGTTCCTATTCCTATGTAGAGACCAGGAAGGGATTTTCACAGAAAGAGAAATGTTAGCCAGTCCTTGAGGCTGTTCAGAACATCTGCAGACAGAATCGTGGCTCTAAGGGCAGATGAAACATGAGATTTTCCAGACTAGGGGCAGCATGAGTTATGGTGCAGAGCTACAGTCAAGGAAGGCTTACCTGCTTTTCAGGGCTAAAAGTCTCATGATCAGGCTGTAGACCAGCCTGTGTCTGGAGGAATTCTAGTGAGATTTTAAGAAATGAGTGAGGAAACCTTTAAATAAAGTTTTTTATTTGACCGTCTTCTTAGGTGGGGACACTGAAACCACTGTCTGGCTGGGAGCATACCTCGTTTCAGTTGTGGTGTGCACTTAATGCGGTGCACATTCCTGTCAAGTATCAGTGTCATTCCTACTTCCTTTCCTGAGCCAACTAATTCAAGACTGCAGGTCTTTGTCAGAGCTTTGCAAATGCATATTGAATGTCCAGGCTTGATGTGTTTATTATGTAAAATTACAGTAATTAAAAAGGGGGGGGGGAAGTAGATGACTGTGAAATTTAAGGCAAGAAAATGTGAGATTTCCTAAAGAATAAAACTTATCTCAGAAGTTTATGACTAAAAGTTTGCTGTTTTGTTGCTGTGTTGTGGGGTTTTGCTTCTTCTTTTGAAGTTGAATAAAGAGGAAAGCAGTTTAATGCGGAACTAATTAATGTACATTTCTCTTGGGTTGAGTGATCTGTGTTCAGTCACACCTTCTTCAGGTAACTCAAGTGCATTAATCAATGATCATCTTTCTAATTAAACTGCTGAGAGAGAGGATTTAGAGGATGATAATTAGTTTTGTGTAGAATCAGTGTATTAAGGAAAAGTAATGTTAACAAGATGTTCCTTTTCCTCATATGATCAGTCAAAGGTTGGAAAAAGGTCAGAACTTTTGATTGAGCAAAAATAAGAAAAAAAAATCAAGTGCTTTCAGAAATACATTTTGAAAGTGGCAAGAAAGGTGGGGGAAAAAATGCTTTGGATCATCCCAGACGTACATATATCTACTTGGCTCTGTTCTTCATCTGACAGAGCAGTTAGGGAAGATCCTGCAGCTTGTCTTGGGAATGGGAGATCTCCTGAAGCAAACACACAGGTACAGGGAAGTGCAGTCCAGCTTTCCCTGTGTCTTCTGGGCAGAGCTGCATGCTGTGGCACTGCCCTGCTTTGGTGGCCAGGCTGAATGGATGTGCTCAGTCCATGGTCTCTTCCCAAGGGCTGAAGGATTTGCTGCCCCTGGGCAGAGCTGAAGCTCAGTGTGTCACTGGACAGCCTGGACACCAAGGAGTTGATTATATGCTGAATATGTGAATATACTCTGTTGTGTCCAGTATGACATGCATGCATTTAGAATTGTTCAGTGGGGTGGAAAAAGTAGCCGGATTTTTGTTTATTTACTTGTTTTCTGTAAGCAGGAACAGCTTTACATGGTATTACATCTGATCTGCAGGCTATCCCCAAATTTGTCCAGGGGAAAGGGGAGGGATGGCAACCCAATAAAACCACATAGAGGAAACTGATGTACTGCTGCAGAAAGCTGCAACAGCTGCCACAAGCTTTTCACTGGTGGTTGGTTGAACATAGATGTCACAGATGAAGTCAAAATCTCTCTCTCTGGTAATTTACAACCAAGGTCTGGATATATATCTTGTAGAGCTGTTTGCAGTGCATTTTATGGGAGGGGGTGCTGTGCTGTACTTGGTTTATCTACTGGTGGCTAACCCTGGGGGGGGATCCAGGATTAACAATTTAAGTGTCACTTCTCTGCTCCCTCCTTGCCAGACCTGTTGAGGTTTGGTAGCAGCTCATGCACTCTGTTGCAACACAGGTGTGCTGCAGCTCAAGGGAATGGAGATGTCTGTAGTGTTTCTTACTGAATTGTTGAGGGCCTCATCATTGTACACTGGCTTTGACCAGGGGCTATAGTTTATAATGATGATGGCTGGCAACCAGGCAAAAAACCCCAAAAAATGCATCAGTTGGTGTTTGCTCCCTGCCTGTGCAGACAGCACCTGCCCTGAGTTTGTACAGCCCTTCCCAGATCACAGTTGAGGAACTACACCTGTGACTTAAGTGTTGCTATTGTGTGTATAGTGTAATTTATTCTTTGTTTACAGTAGAGCTGGAAGGTCCCATGGTAGCTTTGTACTAAGGACTTTGCTTCAGTGCCATGCCTGCTGGTCATGCACTGTTTTGTTTTGTTTTGGTTTTTTTTGGTTTTTTTTTGTTTGGTTTTGGTTTTTTTTGTACCCCCCCTCCCTCCTCCCATTCAGCAGGAAAATGAAAATGTGAGTACAAGATGAATGACAAACCAAGGTTGTTACCATAGCACATATTGCCTAATCTATCCTCTTAAGACTTTTACAGCAATGCCTACCTGTCTGTCCTTAACTAAATGACAGAGCCTAGGGTGTTATATATGCCATGCTTAGTGTATGGGATTTTTGTCCTAGTTGGCAGGAAGCAAAAAAATCTCAGTCTGGGATATGTGAGGTTTATGTGACTTTTACTTTAGTATGGCAGTTTTTCTTTTTTAAGTACTACTTAATCTTTTTTTTTTTTTTTTTTTTTTTACACACATTAAAGATTAAAAAAAAAGCAAACCCTTAGAAGTGCTTTGCCCTTGGTAGACGTTTAATGGGAATCATTGGTATTAAAGACATTTTGGGGAGAGGAAAAAGAGAGGAGTGTTGTAGAATCACTGGTATAACATGCCCATTTTCTCCTAGCCTTCTAGAAAAAGATACTTGAGTGTGTGAAGGTATGCTTGCATGGAGCAGTATTCTACCTTATAGATTTTTCTTATGTTAAGCCTTATTATCCAAGTTTGTGCAGATCCAGGGAGATGGGTATTGTAGATCTGGCAGAGCATTGCTGGGAAGTTTGTATTCACCACAGCAAACTTCTTTCAATATTTGATGGACTGCTTGCGGGGGAGCATTGTGACCTCCCTAAGAGGTAGCTTACTGGGAGTGCTGGAAGCACTTCAAAAAACTTGGCCCTCTACTCTGCCCAGGAAGTTTTCTTCAAACAGAGCAGGGCATCATCCTTAATAAGAGTTCCAGTAAGACCTGACTGGTAGGGATGGATTCTTGTGATACTTTGCCATAAATTGGCTCATTTATATCCAAAGTAGTATCCCATCTGCGTGTTATAAATGTTGTGCTCTTGTTTCTGCCTGTTTCAATGCAGATAGAAATGTTTTATCTATACATTTACAATTCTCTGATGATGTGAGATCACCTTGGCTGTATTAATTAACAAATTAGCTGCATTCACCTATAGTTATGGGCCAGCAAAAATCTGCATGCGTCTAGTTTGCCCTTGAAGACAGAATTTACTCTGCTTTGCTGAAATTATGTGTATATCCTGATGCAGCTCTTATGTTTAGCTCTGTACTAAGGGTCGCACCATGTCTATCAAACCATTAGTAAAGAAGCCATGTCTATAAAGAGCTGGAAATGTGGTTCCAGCTGGAAAGGAAAATGCTTGAGCAGCACTCTTCAGTGACCTGGCACATGGGAAGAAAAAGGGCACTTTTCAGTTCAGAGACTTTGCAGATGAGAGCAAGCTATTGCCCCAGGTTTTGGGTTTTAGTTGCCGGTGCTCAGGAACTGAACCCCATGGTGAAGGAAACCCTGTGTGTCTTTGAGGAGTGGAGCCATGCTGTGCCATTGTGTAGGAAAAGGAAGTATGACAAAAATTAAAGGTCGGGCACAGTAGCAGTGCTATGAACTTTGGGAATGACAGTATCTGTGACATATAGATCATAGCAGAGTTATCTGAATGCCACAATCATGACGCTTGCAACCTTGTCCTGCAGCTCTTGTCTTCTGTGTCACTTATAGCTGTGATTAGGAGGGCTTTGGTAGTCTGAGCTCTAAATGTTCTGTATAGATAGATACACTTTTCCCCACCAGCAAAGCAGGTCTGCCTATTGTATTTGGAGCTTAACAAGTAGGGGATTTTTTGGTAACAACTAAGAATTATTAGTTCCATTTTATTAGTTACATTTTATTACTCACATTTCCTCTTGGGTGTAACTTGCAGCCTGATATTGCTTTTTACTTTGCTGGCCCGCTGTTAATTCATCCATTTTGTATGGTGGTTTTGCAGTTTGTATTATTTGCTGTTTTGTTTGCATTTTATTTTAATGAAACAGCCTTTCTTTTGGTGAAGTCAGTTTAGGACTTTTCTCTAACTCCACTGCCTTTGGAAGCATGAGTATGATAAAAATGGTTTGAATAAACAGGTTTGTGTTGGTTTTAATTATGTTATGTGTCAGCTTAACCATTGCAGATATCAGGATATTTTTATGACAAGGTGCTTTGTGCTGTGAAGAAGCTGTTTAAGATCAGCTGTGCCAATTTGAACATCAGAGAAAATATTATAATACAGTCTGACACTTTGCAGAATGAAAATGACAGACTTTGTAGAGCATGAAGTTTCTCCTTGCCAGCTTTTGGGAGTTCAGTTAGTCACTCTACTTCTTCAAGGCTCTTACACTGAGCGTGGTTGGTGTCTGACTTAGCATATTCAGGTGATGTGGGCGGAAGAGCAGTTGGTTGTTCCACATCAGTCTCCTCAAAAGCAGTGGCTGGCTTTTCAGAGCCTGGCTTGGTTGGTGCAAGCGAACTTCCATGGGAGATCTTTGTGTGTGATGTGCAGATATTTTGCAGCAGTCCTGGCTGGGATTTGATAGAAGCTCTAAACATGAACACGTGAAAACAGGCAATCCTATTGTGATACAGACACAGTTTGTGGTTAGGGCTGCCAGTGTAGAAAAGGGACTGTGAGGGTGCTAGCCTGTTTCAAGGCACCTTTCCTGGTTGAAGGTTTCCTAGATGGAAACCTGGACAGCTTAACAACAGTTCTTCTTGAAGCACATAGTTGTGATATGTTGTTTTACTGGTTTCTGTTTTCCACATCTACGTACAAAGAAGTTTTTAGGTGTGACCAGTCAGTGCAGAATGCATAAGTGAGGTATGAATTGAATGAAGATGTTTCTAGCTTTGTGGGTTTTTTTGGGTTTTGTTGTTGTTGTTGTTTTGGGGTTTTTTTTTTTTTTTGGGTTTTTTTTGGGTTTTTTTTGCGTGAGAGCTGTTGGCTTGTTCATAGGAGAGGTTAATGATGTAGCTGGCAGTGGTTCAGAACAAACCTTATTTCTGTTTTCTGTATCTAGGGATACAAGTGTTAACAAAACAATTTTTGTTTTCTAGATTGCCAGCACTACGAAAATAGGGACTTCCAACAAGAAGTTCTTCAGCTCGTGAAGCCGCAAGGACACCTCACCCCCTTTTTGTGCTTTCACTCATGATGCAGAGGGAAAGAAGACATTTAGAGAACAAATAAATTATGCAAGGTTTGTTTGTTTTTATTTCATTGGTTAGTTTATTTCTGAGTGGGTAAATTGCATTATGAAACATAATAGGCCAAGAGGCAGATAGAACCAGGTTAAAATTTGTGTTAGTCCATGGGTCCTAATGTTTCTTATTGGTTGGGTATTTTTGAGGCTTTAGAATCAACCAACAGCAGCACAGGGAGAAATGTAGGCTATGTGAACTGTTTCTTTCAAGGCATTAATCCAAATTTTAATGCCCATGACTTCAAAATAGATTGTATTTACAAAACTTCAGTCTAGAAAAGCCTCCAAATCTGTAAACAACAGAGATGCAATTTTCTATACTTAGCAGGGAAATGGAGGGGTTTAGGCTTTTTGCTGCTTAGCTCACAAGAGCATGATGATGTGATAAATTTATCAAAGGAGAGGGAATGGATGAGAAGTTTCTGCTGTAGAGTGCATTACTCCAGAATTAGACAGAAAATTATCAGCAAAGAGAGCTCTGCTCCTGATGTCTCACCTATAGGACAGAGTGGCACTGCAGTTTAATTCCAGAGATCATCAGATGTCTGTCAGCTGTAGTTAGAAACATTGTGAATGGCATGAGAGAGAAAGAGAGAGAGAGAGGGGTGCTTTGCATGAGGTTTGAAAGACCTGGTGCAACTGAGCTTATGATAGGGCAAATTTCCTCCATCCTGTTTAATTTTGTCATCTGAAATAAAGGAGTTGTTTTAGAAATTTAAAAAGACTTAATCATGTTTTGTAAACAAGTGATGAGACTGTTTATTCAACTTCTCATTATTTTTAATTGCTTCAGCATTGTTTGCTGTTACTAACAGAAGAAACTTCACGTTGTTGTCAATACTGTGCTATCTACTCCACTATGTATGCTACTAGTTATCACAAAATCCAGACTTGTTTCGACTTTGTTGCAGGAATCCCTGCACAACCCTGACAAAGCCACCTTTTAGGAAGTTTAGGCCTGTGGGCAGTTTGCACATTGCAGGGAAGGAAAATGGTTAGATCTCAACATACCTTGTTCGTTCTCATTCCCCAGGAGTTTGTCCGATGTGATCACATCTACTGGCAAGGGATGCAGTTTCAGAGGGATTCATTCTCATTCCATGCTAGGAGAGAATTGTTTTTCTTTCCTGACAAAATACTTTGGGGCAAAATTATGCTGAATAAACAAGGGGAATCTGTTGCAGAGTTACAGGGCTTTTTCCCCTGACAGACACATACCAGGAAGGTGATTATTATACCTGATTGTTGTATAGTATTCAAGCACTTAAAAATTAATACCTATGTACTCCATCTCTTTTAAAACCAGTACATAATGGAGCATTGGTATATTTTGTAACAATGTAGAGTTCTGCCACTTGCAAGGGATTTAGGGCACTGATGCCACAGAAGTAAATATGCACAAACTCTGCATATGCTGTTGTTTGGCTAGCAGAGTATTTGGCCCATTCCTCTGTAAACCAGGCTAGTTTTAGTACTAGCTTATACACTGAGGATATATTATAAAATGAAAATGGATTTGGAGGTCTGTTCAGTGTTCTGCTGAGCATGATTACAACAGGTCTAGAAGGTCTTCTGAATTCTGGGGTTTCCCTCCTCAAAAAGGTAAAGTAATACAAAGGAACAACTCAAAAATAGTCAACTTCTAACAGATTTTATAAAAGAACAGCTGTGAAACTGTGCCATTGATTGATACAATTAGACTTACTATTCTAGTGTGTTGTGCCATTCTTTATTGACACAGGTTAAAAGTGTCGCTGAGATTTTATGCACTGCAGCACTCATAAAAGTCCTAATTTGCTGTATTAGTCAATCTACTGGGGGCTTGTGGGGTTTTTTGGGGTTTTTTTTGTTTGATTTGTTTAGTTTGACCTATGTTGATAACAGGAAATATTGAACCTGATTCTAAAATTTAATAACATTACTGTCTGTTGGGGATTTGTTCACACAACCATTGGAGTCTGCTGGTGCTTTTTGCCATGTTTCAGTGCTTTGGGAGGGATGCACTGTTTATTCCCTGGCAACTTCTTAAGGTTTTTAGCAGTCAGTATGTTTTGTTTCGTGTTGTTTCATTGTGCCCACACGCAGCTTTCTAAAAAGCAGTGAAAACCCAGGGTGAGTTTGTCAGGGGCAGAAGGTGAATTTATGAACCACGTGAAGGCATGAAGAAGAAAATTACGGCATACAGATTTCTAATGATAAACATACCAAAAGCATCCTAAAATTATAAAGCAGTGTGGTGCATTAAAGCTCTAATTTGCATTTTGGCTAAGGCGTAGCTGCATTTTTGGCCTATCCCTTTAATTTGGTTCTTTTAATTACCTGCTGATGAGTTCCTGTGGTGGAAGCAGCAGGAGCTGTGCCTGCAGCAGTTTCCTGGCATAGTGGTTTCTATCAGACAGAGCAATGGGATTCCTAAGGTTGCTTTGAAATCTGGGGTCTCCTGCTGTAAACCAGCAGACTGACACGAACCGGAGTCTAATTAAAAAGGCCAAGATATTGAATAAAGCTCACAAATGCCATCTGTTCAGCTTTTCAACCTCAAATTAGTCTATGAATTGCAGTAACAAGTTTGATTGTTCTGCATTTTTGTAGCTGAATTTTGTTCCAACAGCCACCGTTACAGGCAGAGTTGTGCAGACTCTGTTAGTGTTAGTAACTGCTTGGACTTCTTGAAGTATTCCAGCAAAGTATGTTTGTGAGATAGTGCTGGATTAAAACTTAATCTCATGAGGAAGGCACTGATGCCCTGCACTGATTTACCAGCCTAGAGAATGCCTGGAAAGGGGCAGCACTCCCTCTGTAGACTTTTGCAACAAATTGTTCCCAGGTTAATATAATTAAAAGCAAGGCCAGGTTATTTACCTCCTTCGCAGTGAAAGTGTTACTTATGTGGTTGATTAAAGGAGAAAATGCCAGAGGTTGGTAGACTGAGGAGGTAAAAAACCCCACCAACTTTGTGATAGAATGATCAGGAAGAAAATCAAATGTGATAAGAAGACCCACCAGTATCTTGATGACAACTATGGAAAGGAGTAATCTTAAAAACTCTTCCAGTAATATAAAGTGTTGGTACCAGCAGTGTGCATTCAGCCTTCAAACAAAAATGAAGTAGGGACAGTGCAAAAAGGAACTTGGAGGCTATTTGGGCAAGTTTCTTCATGTGTAGTATACAAGAGGAAATGCTCAAAACAGTCTGAAGAAGCAGAAGAAAACTTTGGTGTACTGATGGAAGTCTTGTGGCCTGCTGTTAAGCTCTTATCCAGGAAACAATTTCTTATTGGCAGACAACAGTGGATAAACTCAGTAATTTCCTAAGAAACTGATTTCCTAGGAAAAATCAGTCTACTGCCATATGTATTTTGCAGTATTATCCCATAAGAAATATGTAAGGCCCTAAAGGCTTCCAGGTAAGATAATATTACTGTCTCCAAAACTAGCTATTAGTAGTTACTGCCTGCCCTTATTTCCTAGGTGTGCACTGCTTTCCCCATTTCCTTGGTGTTCTCTGTCACAGCCTCATGCACCATGGCCTACACATGCCCGTGCACACATCCACAGCTTGTCTACACTGTCAGTAAGGATCACCAGCTTTACTGACACTGAGAAATGACACTCAAAAATTAGGCATGCCTGACAGAGTTTAAGGATGCTAGCCTCCTTCCATAGGGTAGGTCTCCCTGCTACCTGTATCCAGATTGACACCTCTGTTGTCAACAGTTGGTAGTGCTGGGAAGAAGGTGTCACCTTTTCCCCGTGGAGCTGTTGGGACAGTGGTACCATGGGAGGTGGAACGCTACTTCCCACAGGATCACACAGGGTGCTGAACTGTGACCCCACTGGGGTAATTAGCAGTGTGTCTGCTCTCACTCTGCCACCAGCAAGATGTAGCTCATCCATCATTCTGGAGAGCCCATCCTCCCCTGCTGTAAGATGAGGTGATGAGAGCATTACCCCAGGTTTTTCCTGGTCTGTATGGCCAGGAATTCAGTAGAACCAGTGGTGTTCTGTGTGAGCACGGGAGAAGAAGGAGTATTTGAGTTTATATTTCTCTGATAAGCATTTTACGGAGGTCACTGTTAGTCTGGAGAGATGCTTGTTCTCCCACCTGAGCCTTAGCAGTGTCATCAGCAGTCTTTGGACATCCTTGCTCAGTGTTCTCATGGCTGCTGCTCTTTGTCTGCTCAGAGATGTACATCCCTGATTGAGGATGGACTCTCATTTGTGCGCCACCATTCTCGAGTCCTGTGAAATCTTACAACGTGATCTATTGGTGTATTGTCTTCTACCCTGATATGTCACATAAGTCTCTTTTTTCTCTTAAAATTGTGAACATCAGATATTCCCTGCAATCATCAGCAGAATTTGCATATAGAGTAATCTCTTGAAAGCCATGTTATACATTCATATTAGAGAATGATGCTTTAAAATCATTTGTTGTGTAATACAGGATGATATTAAATAGGATAGCAAAATGATCTTGAAGATTGGAGATCCAGAGAAAAAAAAATCATGGGTAATAGATATTGAGAATCTTCACTTCAAAACATAGTCAGTATTTCTTCTTAGCATGCTTATGCCTTGCAAAGCTTAGATGTCTTATAAGAGCATTGTGGACAGTATTAAAAAGAAATTTACTGGGGATTTCATTGCTCTAAAGGATAACATTTAAGAAAACACTGCCTCTTAGTATTTGCTATTGCAAGCAAACTTGGTGCTTAGTCCAGTGCAAATGTTGCGTGCACTTTTGTGAACTGAAATTTTAATTACTGCTCAGTCTGCCTGTTGTTGGCATGAAAATAAAATTATTGATTCAATTGAATAGAACAGGTGTGCCAAATTTTAAGTTTTTATAAACCTAGTTTAAAATACTTTTTATTTTTCAGAAAGGAAAATATAATGCAAAATAATTCAGTAGTACTGTAGTTCTCTGCAATTCCCTGTAGTGATGCTAATTTGTTGGATGTTTCTACAGTGTTGCAGAAGTTGATTTTCAGGTGGCTGGGCCAGTAAATGTTGCCTCAATTTATTCTTTGAGGCCTTGTGTGAAAGCTCTGCTCTTCATTCACGGATACAACTGCTGTTAAGGTTGCCCAGAGCGGGTAGTTTGTATATAAATAACAGTTGTCGCTGGAGTCCAGTATCTCATAAAAGATATTTGGCCTTTAGGTGTGTTTCTCCCGTTGGGCTTATCAAGCCATTTGATTTCCAGAAGTGCTGTTCCTTTGAAGTCTCTGCAGCGTATCTGAAGAGGTGACAGTATAGTTGCAAAACACCCTTTGACCTGGGACGAGAGCCAAATGGTGCCACCTACTTTCTAGCAAGATCCCTTCCTTGCGCACTGATCACTGAGAAGCTACCTCAAACCTTCAAAAACCCAACCAAACAAACAAAAAAACCACCCCAGTTTCAGGAAGTGCAGGGCTCTTGACTGAGCCACTGTGAAACTAAATTTTAATGCTGCGGATCTTTTCCTGCACTATAAAAATGCAACTGGTGCAAGAGCTGCTGTGTTGTTTTGCTGGGCGTGAAGCAGTGGGAAGGGTAATGTCCAAAGCTTTGTCACAGGGAGTGATAAATCAGCTACCCAGGTGCTGAACCTTCAGCTTGTTGGCACAGCAGGGGGAAGGGCAGAAATGGCATGGTCGAAGACATCAGAAGTAATGATTAAAGCAATCTTACTTATTGTTTTAGTTTTCTCTCTCAAGGCTTTTTCTGTTTCCTGAGTTGGCACAATGGATGAAATTCTGTTGCTGTTGATGTTAGTGGGAAGCTTGGCATCAGCTTTGATGGGGCCAAGATTTCACCCGCAGTGTTTTAAGGTAGTGTGAGCGTTAATACAGCATTTGTGTATTTTATAATTCATTGATTTGTAGGCAAGAGTGTATGTATTAGGTATCTTTCTTTAGTTACCTTAAGTAAATAATATTAATTTTTGCAGTGAAAAGTTTCACGTAATTACACAAAATTTTGTACTGATTTTTTTACTGGCAGACTAATTAACTTCTAAAGAAAAATTAACAGTATCTTGACCTAAGTTATACAGTCATAAAACAAGTTTTATTTATGAATAAAGAAAACTTTTGAGGAAAACATCTGTCTGGAAAAAAAAGGTGTTTTGGAATCATGTGGATGTTCTCCTGATTGCAGTCTTGAAACAGCTCTGCTAATTCCTTTAGTGGATAAGAAAAAGAATTACAATAAATAATTACATTTAAATTAAAACCCTGTGTATTCAAATTAGCATGGAATAGCTCTGTTCTCTTTTCCATAGAAAAGAATATTCTAGGGATGTCTCAGATTCTTAACCTATGGCACCAATATCAGATACATTTTTTAATATACTGTATAGAGATGTGCATATGTGGCTTTCGTATATATTATTTTCCCTTAAAAGGCTGTATCATTAAGGGTGGGTGGGAATAGTAGAAAATAGAATAATAATGAAATAGTATTGCTGAGATATTTCTTCATTTTCTGGCTATTATTAACTGGTAAAATTTACTTGGATGGAAAGCAGTTTTCTATACTGTGCATTCAGTTAAACCCTCATGAGGTATGTCCTAGCATTCCTTAATAAAATTAATGTTAAAATGTTTTTGAGTTCATCTGGTTTCCAGGATGTGGTCTTCTGTTGCACATTCGCAAACCTGACTGAAACACAATTATTTATTTGCATCTGTTGATATCTTACTGTAACCTGAGTTAATAAGTGCTGTTGAGGACAGGAACTGAATTTTTACTCTATCCATTACCTGACACAGTTGGAGCTTGTGGGAAGGGAACAGATGCTGTTGAGACTTAGCAGAATAACACATGCTAACAGGATGTTATGTGAATTGTGCTGGAGTTAGTTCATAGAATCACAGAATGATGGAAATTGAAAGAAAGACCTTTAGACGTCACCCTTAAAAGTCCACTGCTCCGCAATGAGCAGGAACATCCTCAACTAGACCAAGTTACTCAGAGCTCTGTCCAAGGCTGGCACTGAATGTTTCCAGGGATGGGGCATCTACCACCTTTCTGGGTAATCCAGTGTTCCACCAGACTCATCGTAAGACATTTCTTCATTACATCTAGTCTGATTTTTTCCTTTAGGTTAAAAAAGGATGTTTAAAAGGCTGTTAAAACTAACACCCCTTGTCCTATCTGGGCAAGGACCTGCTGAAGTCTGTTTTCATTTTTTTAATAAGCCTCCTATCATGAGGGAGGAAGAAGAGAAAACTTTGGCATGAGGCTCACTGCAACTTTGCCTCCATATGACCTTCTTTTCCCCAGCCATTACTTGAGCCTTCACCACATATTAATCTTCAGTATTCTTGTTTTCACAGCTGTTGCAGGCCTCCCCCATCTGTCCATACCCACCGTAGATGAACCATGGCAGGACTGAGCAGCTAGTACCCAATAAAGCATATTTCCAGGTTGCAAATAACCAACTATTCCATACCTTGTTGTCTCGTTCATCCTTTTTCTCCTCTTGGGACCCAGAAGCCTGGGAAGAGGGAAGCCTTTTTGGTTCATTCCTTGTGTCAGCAGCATCTGGGTTGTTTCAGGAGCTCAGCAGATTGCTGTGCTAGAGCTTAGGAAACGACTGTAAGATGTCTGTGTTGGTTTATTTCCTGTGTGTCATTTCCTGTGATATTTCTACAGAATAGCCCTTTCTGTTGCACAGACATAAATCACCTGTGCCATAATGATTCCATAGAAAACGTAGCAGTGTGTTACACACACAGTGAGGCTGTAGTGCTGTCTACTAATGCTATTAAATATACTTTATATAGTGGTAGATTTCTGGAAAATCAAGAGTGAATTCCTGTGGGAGTAACAAAGTAACAAATTTATGGACCTTTGTGTCTTATTTTGTGATAACTCTATATGCATTTCTGTTTTTTGAAATGCTTTGGGAACAAGTCAAATTTTTGGCTAATGTATGTATTCTCTAGCTTTTACACGCTCTTATTTCTTTACTGTTGCCTTTGTCCTCACCAGAATATTTTTCATTTGTTCTTAATATAATGTGAAATTAGATCAAGGTATTAGCAAAGAGCATGGGATTGGCTGTATACCCAGTATCTCAGACTCAGTATTTATCCAGGCTATATATAG
The DNA here is from genome assembly GCA_013396955.1 of Regulus satrapa. Taxonomy (NCBI): domain Eukaryota; kingdom Metazoa; phylum Chordata; class Aves; order Passeriformes; family Regulidae; genus Regulus; species Regulus satrapa. Next base: position 284,966 of record VWZN01013114.1, on the reverse strand, counting down.
CTGATTGATTAAAGTAGTTTCAGGTTTTGTGAAAGTCAAGAAGCTATTTATGTGTGTTGGAATAAAAGCTGTAGTGTTGAACAAAGTTTTGATTATTCCCAGAAGTTTGAAATAAAAAGATATTTGATTTCCAAGACTTTTGTAGAATCAGTAAAGAAAGATGTATAGTAAAATCCTGGAGATGAAGGGTGGGTTTCCTTGGACTTCATGGGGAGAAACAGAGAGAATGGCAATATTTTTAAAATTAATATATTGTGAGGCCGGAAGTGATCACTGTGGTCATCTAGTTTGATTTCCTGAATAACACAGATTGTGTGACCAAATTTTTTTATTTCTGAAGAACTATTAGTTCCTATATTTTTGTTTAAAAAAAAAAAAACCAAAAAAACCAAAAACTTCAGTCCTTGATAGACCACTTCATGACTGCTTTATTTCTGCAATTACCCCAAAACCTTGTTTCTGCTGGTGTTGGTCAGTGCTGGAGGCTGGCTCTCCTAACTGGACCACTGAGCCTGGCCCACTGTGTCTCCTTCCAAGTTCATAAGCAGAATGTGATAAAAAAAGCAATATATGGTACTTTACTAGCTTCTGCTTCTATGCATCTGTTTTGACAAACAGTGCACCCCATGAAATCCTTTCCTGCTGAAATAATTACGCAGCCTGTAAGAGAAGATGCAGCACTAGTGCTTAGGGAAGCTGAGCCCTGTCTCCCCCTTGGCCATGATGCTGCCTGGAGAAGCTCTCTTGTCCATGCATCCATCTCTCTTCTCCTTTTCCCCCACCTTTGACTGGGGATAACGATACCACTTCAGCACAGTGCTTCTGGGTTTGTAGATGAAAACTCATGTTTGTTATGATAATATGCCCTGTGCGCTTGTTTGGATGTACTTTGCCAGGCAGTAGCAGGTTGCATTCTGCAGTAAACAGCCTGCTTTTTTTAAACTAGTTACTATAGCAAAAAACTAATCATTTCCCTAGACGAAGTCTTGGCATCACTGGACACTGTGGAGATTTTACCACCATCAAAGGGCTCTTGGTCACTACTCATCCACATGTCTTTTTTGTTTGTTTGTTTGTTTTTATTTGTTTTGGGGGTTTTTTTGTTGGTTTTTTTTTGGGTTTTTTTTGTTTTTTTTTTCTTTCTCCCTCTGACCTTGGCAACTTTGAGGAAGATTTGCCCTCCTGGGACAGAGATGTCAATCTGATTGTATTTCTGATTGTTAACTCCTGCATCAAACAATTTGGGTTATTAACAGTCCTGGTCAGAAGCATTTCATTAACTTCAAATGTTGTGAAATTTTAATACTAACGTTTTATAACTGAAAGCATTTGGAAACCTTAGTTACAGAGTCACTGCTTCTGTCTAGACTGTGGAAAGAAAACAGTGAGTGTTACACTGTGAAATGGTAGCTTAGTTTTGGCAAGAAGTAACAAAATGTCCTAAGAAAACTGTCTTTGTCATGAAGATCAGTTCATATATAAATGCACAACTGTACTGTCAGCTACCTGATGTTCATTCCAAACACTTCTACAAGGAGTGTATGGAAAATTTATACTGTGGATTTTCCCAAAATGTAGTCTAAATCCGAGAAGGCTATTTTAAAGCAAATACAATATTAAAAAGTTTCAAAGCCATTAGTTTTAAACTGTGCATTATTTATACGGAAAATATTGCTTTTGCCTATTTCATGTAAAAATTAATCCAACCTGCTGACACTTGCAACAATAATTTTTTGTTTCAGTTTGGCACAGTGAGTTACTGGAGACTTTTAGCACCTTTGTAAGGGATAATGAGGTCATTTTCCTCCCATATTGCTATTTTTTGCTAATTTGTCTGTATATGTAGCCTTCCTAAAGTAGCTTGGCCTCAGCTGTCCTTATGCTTAGAAAGCTTTCCATGACATCTATACAAAAGTTTCCTCACTGAAAATCAAGCTGATTTATTTCTCATGTATTCTTGATGAGGCTGGCCAAAAGCTGATCCAAAATCTCTTTATACAAGCCTTTTATATACTGAAAAATATCCTGCATTCCATTTTTGTTCTCTTTTCCAAAGGGGTTTGTCTGTCCTTTTTTGTTTCTTCAAAGTGTCTGTTTTCTTTTTAACTAACTGGACAAAATAATTCTGTATAAGTTCTAACAATACTGATGAAAGAATTATTATATTTGAACATTTTAACAAATGAAATAATATTTTATTTTTGTTTAAAAATTGCTGACTTATACTGTTTAGTGGCTGTATTTTTTTAGTTGCAGTGGCATTCCTCCTTTCCTCATGTGTACTTGGAAAAAAACATACTAAAAGGAAAAAGTATTCCTAACAGCACAAAAGTGATGATTTGCACGAGAAGGGTAAATGTAACTTGCTGCTTATTTAAGGAAACTGTTTGAGCCACTCTCATTATTTTTTTCATACCTGCTGTCATCATTATGCTTTATTCTGTGACTAATAAATAAGGCATGCTTTTCAGCCAAATAGAAAAATGTGAACTTTGTTTTGCTTCACAGTTGCACCAATGTGAAAAATACAGGATGGAGCTGTTGTTTTTCTGGTAAAGATCAAGAATGTGACACATGTTCAGAGGACCTTATCACCTAAAATCAACAACTTAATATGTAAATACACAGTATTGCTGGCTAAAGAAAGGAATCGATAAATGAATGAAATTACAAAAAGTTGTAATGCATTATCTGTTTAATTGGATAATGGGTCTTACATTTCTGTACCAGACTTGTGCAAATCAAATCTCCCGCCTTGCACTTTTGAGGAGGAGACTGTGGCTTTTGAGGTCAAAGAGTTTGTTTGTTGTTGACTGTTGCTGTAGAGTTTCCACATGAACATGCATTCAGACGTTTTTGGTTAAGATAATGGAGCGTTTGGAGACAGGCTGCGCAGTAATCGCATTTGTCAGGGAGCAGCAGTGGTCCCGGGTGGGGTTCCTGTTGGAGCTGCAGCTGGTGCTAGGGCCTGCCTGGGTCACCAGATAGCAGCCAGGAGCCATTGGAGCATCTGCAGGAAAGGGGTTCCCTCCCAGCTTTGCCCCCCTCGTGCTGGCATCTGCTGGAGCTCCTGTTGGAGGGGCTGGGCTGGCGGGAAGATAACTCTCTTCAGAAAATGGGATGCCCAAATACATGAATAATTGTCTTTTGAGTGAACTACTCTTAACTACCCTTAGAAAAGGCTGTGGCCTTCTCCCAAGTTCAAATCTTCGAAATGGTTACAGAAGGGTCTGGTGCAAGGGGTGCAGGCAGGGCAGGCATCTTGCTTGGTTCTCCTGCATGACATGGTTGCATGATGGTTTGCATCACCTCCAGAGTTCCTCTGCTCTTCTCAGCTGGTGGTTAGGACATGTTTATACTTGTCCTCACTGTTTTCAGGGTGACAGACACCCAAAAACCTGGGTGTCATGAGTGTATTTAGCCTAGGAGGTTTTCTGAAGCAGGCAGGCCACTAGCTACAAATGACTTTGTTGTAGGGGAAAACTGATTTTTTCTTACTGTCTGATTTCAGAGGACCAGTGCTACCTCCATAATAACTAGTTTATATTCGTGCTGCATTTTGTTTTCTTTATTAAGCTGTTACAGTGAAAGAGAACCGAGCTGCTCAAAGACTGCTCCAAGCTAGTTTTGATCCACGGCACAGGTGGAATAAAGAAACGGAACAGAACTTGGTGTTCCACTAGTTAGGGTGGGCAGAGGAACTTGGAAGTCCAAAGACATGAGTGGGAGAAATCAGGATAAACCTGTAGGGTGGCAGCATGGCCATCTGTCTGTCTCACAGGCATGGAGCCAGGATATCCTCAGCTCTCCTTGTCTCCTTGGGAGATTGGTAGTAGGTAGCTGTAGCAGACAACGTTGTCCATCCCCTGTGGGCTGGGTCACAGAAAGAGGGAGAGTGATGCAGTGAGATAAAGGAGTGGGGAGAGCTAGGCAGGTGTGATACCTGGGCATATGTGACAGAGCAGCTCCCCTTTGACAGGATCTAACCCCACTTGCAGCTTATGTTCCTGACCATCCAGCTTCAAAACAGTCCCTGTAGTAGAAAGCCACTCCAGGTGAACCAAGTGGGACATGACCTGACCTACCTCACATGGATAACTGGATGGGTTTTGGAGCTGCAGTCATTATTGAGCTGCAGTCACAGCAGGAACAGATAGTTGGGGAGTGGGGTGTATAGCAGTAGTTGTGTAGCAGAAAAAATTTGTAATGTTGATATGAGAATAATGGAAGATAAGAAGAGGAGAAGTGATGGGGAATAGGAAAGGAATATGGTAAGCACAGTAAAGAAAAGAAATATATGGTGTAGTTTATATTTTATAATTACTTGGTGAGTGAAAGATAACTGAGATTTATCTCTCTGAATGAGAGACAGCTCTTGTATGTAATTTTGGATAGCTTGATTTCACCCCCTCATTGCGCAGGTTGTAACATACCTACCTGAATTACTACACCAGGTTATGTCCACAAGGTATAGAAACTATCAATTAAAATTGATAATTAGTCTAATTTTCAATTAGACTTTTCCTTACAGAAAGGTAGCTTTTATGTAGCAATGCCTGAAGGCAGATGTTTCTTATCTTCTTGGAAAAGGAAGTAGAAAACTTATTTCAAGGCAGACAGGATGCACTTATCTGGTGCTGTCCTTTTTTCAATTACTGCAAGATGTGCAGCTTGTCACTAAAGAGGAATAGCTTATTTTCAGAAAAAAAAAAAGTACCAATTGAAAATGTCAATGAATTATTTAGATTAAAAAAATAAACCTGAAAACAACCATGTAGAATAAATTGTATCTTGTATTTTCATGGCAAGAGAAGAGGCATGCAAATTTTCTGATTGAAAGAACAGTTAATATGAGCATCCTGCTGTCTCTGGCAATTATTGAAAAGGGCATGAATTATTCTCTGAAATGCCTGGGTCATTCCACTGACTGCAGCAGGACCTCGGAGTACTGGTTAATTTACTAAGTTAGCTCTCATCAGAGAATGTGAAACCCACCCTCTTCTTGCCTGTCTCTGTAGCTGCCCAGCATAGAAGAGCTGTCCGCTGGATGTCCAGGCAGTGCTTTTGCAAGGTTTGGACTATGTGGCAGAGCTGCTGTCTGTGAGTAGGAGTGAATACTGGCTCCCATGCACTATTTAGTTGCCACCCAGATGGAGTCAAAAAGGCATCTCAGGCTGACTTCTCCGTGGTTGTTTATGGCTTGTAGCGGTTTCAGGAAACACTGCACTACTAATGTTGCTGAAATTCTAGGGTAATGCTATTTCCGTCACTTCGGAAGCCATTGTTCTGGTGGGTGAAGGGCTGCAAAAGCATTTGTCTGATGCAGGGAGAGCACAGAAATGGTGCTAAGATGTAGTGGGTTTGGGGGTTTTTTTAAGACTTAATTTTATTACTATGTTTTTGCTTTGTGATATATCACTCTACTTGTTACAGGGCTAAACCAGTAAAGTTTAATCAAAACTTTTGGTTAACAGATTTTTTTTTTTTTCTTTAAGAAGTTTGAAAGTTACTGAGGTGTTATCTTCCAATGGGTTGTTTTTATAGATTGTAGCAGCTTGCAGATGTGTTAGCAGCAAGCATAAGTCTGCATATAGTGTCAAGAACCTGATGATTATAACAGATCCAGAAGGTTGATACATTTGTGGTGGACTCCGAAGAGGAAATCTCTCCCTTTTCTAACTGCAGAAAACTCATCTAGTATTACTATGCACTGCGTTCCTGCAAGTTATTCTCAGTAGCAATACAATTATCAACATTCAAAGTGATAGCAAAAATCTTCCCTCAGAATTCCTGTGAAGTTGTGAATCGCACTTCCGCTGAGATGCGTCTTGATAGACTGCATGAGCTATTGTAGTTAGAGATATTTAAGATGAATTATAGTGTGAATGTGAACCAGTGTGAATTATGAGTTATATTTGATTCTCTGAATATATTATGTCTATTGAACTAATACGGTCACAGAGAAGGGCTTACCTGTTTTGTGTACAAGATATGGTCTTTTCCAGTTATCTGGCTGGACTTGGCAGAACTGCTTGTTAATCAAACTGTTGCCTCCCAGACAGATTGAATAATAATATTTTCATTTTGATGTTGGATAAGATTAACATAATAAAAGATGCAAAACAGTGGTATTGAATGTAGTATTTGAAGGCAGGAGCCGCTTCCCTCAAGAGGCAGGATTTTTAACAAGTCATTATTTCATTTGGGTTTTCCACTTCTGTAACTATGGTTCCTCAAATCGAGGTCCTTTAAAGTGAAACTAATCTAAACCCAGAATGTAGGTGGTTGTAGGACACTGATATTTTCTCATTTGCCTGCCCAGAAGTGGCTGTGTGCAAGGCAGCCTCTGCTGCCTGCTGCAGCTGCATATTTGAGCAGGCATGCGGGAACTTGATGTTTCTTCTGAATTGTTTGGAAAGTGACAAGGACATAATGAGTCTGGATAGATGACGTAGCTTTATAGTCTATTTCTGTGAAATACTGATCAAAGCGATAGCTTTAACTTTTGCAGAATGTGTCTGTCTTTCTCCTTACCTCATAAGATCCTAGAGCAGGATAAAATGATGTAGTTATGATGCTCAAAGGCACAGTATTTGATTGGTGGATAGTGAGTCTTCAGCTCTTGTTTGTCACAGACTCTCTGGTTTATAATGCAGTTCCCAGGATGTTTTTGTGCAGCTTGGACAGAAGTCTGGGTGGGCTGCTGGGCCACTCCCATGATGCAAGAAGTGCTGGAGGGGTAACGAGATGTAGAGGAGCAATCCTGGCCTCAGAGTGGTCTGACAGGCTTCTCCCTTGCATTCTGCTGCAGTTAGGAGTTGGATATCTGCTACTGTGGCTATGTTGCTTTGAGGCCCAGCCAGGGGAGGTCTGCACCGGGCCAACAGCATCTGCTTTCCTTTCCAAAAGCCAGCTCTTCGCTTCAGGTATTCACGTAGCTGTGGCTGTGGCTGTACCTGATGTTCAGCTGGTGACCATCCTAGGCTTGGAGGTCTTGCTGCCTGTTCCTCAAATTGTCCTGGCTCCTGACCACTGGGAGCCGTGGTCCTCCTGCTGTGGGACTGCTCAATCAGACAGCAGAGGAACATAGAGGAGGAGGAGTTGGGGAGCGGCATGAAGCATCTTTGCTTAGAGACATCCAAGTTTCAATGGAAATTTGACTTAAATGTTGCACACATAATTAAGGGATGAACAAGAAATACAGTTTTATTCCTAGTGGCGTAGCTTGTGATGCTGCCAGAGGTGAACAGGGACTCCTGTTGCCAAAGTGAGCATACAGCAGGAGCATAGCCATATGGTCACATGGGAGCAGCAGGTGAGTGTTGTCACAGGGCTTGGTGCCACCAGGGGCCTGAGGTTCAGCTGCATGTGTGTCCTTCCCTGCCGGGTCCCAGATAATACCCACAGTCTCTTTTCTCTTACCTCATTTCCTCTGTCTTCTCATTGGTTCTTCCTCTCTTTCTCAAGTGTGTGGGCACAGGTGTTTGTTTTAGTGATTACTTATTTTTTGCAGGCCACAGGCAAGATGCTGTTGCCCTTTTCTGACTCAAAAGCCATTTTCAGGCAGTGCGCTCTTCTAGCCCTGCTTAGGGGGGAAAACCTCAATCTGTTCTTAGTACCTTTTGATTATGCAACACTTAATGCCTTTCACTGCTCAGCACAAGGCTTGACTGGTGGGCTGCATCCCTGCCCCAACTGGGGAAAATGGCGATTCCACCCCAGCACAGAATACGCTGTTTTCGTTCATGTATTATTTGTACTTCACAGATGTTTCTCTTGGTCTGCACTGTACTGTTTTGTTGTTATGCTTTCTTCTGACTTAGTCAAATGTTTATGTGTAAGACTTGATTAGTTAAAGCACTTAGGAAAAAATTAACTGTAGTGTGGCTTGCCTTTTCCAATGGCAAAACAAATCATGAGGCAGTTTGAGTGGAGCCAGTGTTTATCTTGCTCACAAGTGAAGGGTCAGATTAATACTTGGCACATTGTTATGGTTTTCTTTCCTTTTAGTGCTTTTGGATGCATCAAATGCCTTCATATACAGCAGGTATCATCCAAAGCTAGCCAGATCAGTTGAGTAATTTCAGCAACAGAAAGTTGCTGAACAGAAAGTTTCCAGAACACTGCGGATTGCGTTTAGATGGCTATTGTATATATTCAACACACATTTTTCCTCTGCTTCTCACCTGGAAGCTAGGAATGTATTTTGCCTCTGGTTAACTCTGCAATCTGTCTGGCTTAAAGGAGGACATCTGACTGGCAGCGATACCTCTGTTATTATCATTGCTACTCATTAATTCTCAATAGCACTAATTGTTTTCTTTCTAGTTATTTTGTGGTGGGTAACATTACCTGTCAGCCCACTCTGCCATATTGCAAAACACCCTAGTTTCTTCCCTCCCCTAGACAAAAGCAAAGACAAGAACCAACCCCTCCCCAAGCTGGGGAGCAGGGATCCCTGCAAGGTAGACAGGAGGAGATTTTCTCCCTGCAAAGGTTGTGGCAGGTCTTCAGCTGAAGGCCATCTAGCCTTGTGACTACATGCTCCCCTTCTTTCTTTCTGGGTTCTTCTCAGCCTACCAGGGCAGCCCCCAGGCCCAGGGTGATCAGGGGAGGCCTTGCTACCTCTGGTAAGAAATTGGTAGTGTGTGTTTTTTAAAATATCAAAACAAGAATTACAGTGGTACAAATAAGCTTGGAAATTGGCCTAGCTATAAATGTGATCCTAGGTCTCTGTTGCCTGTAAAATGTACCTTGTCCATTTCTCGCCCCTTTTCATGTCAAATTAACAGACTGCATTTTTATTCCACCAATTTGTTTCAGACTGGAAAAACAGAGACCTCTGGCTTTTCTTTTTCTTTGTCACTTAAGGAGTCAGTGGAATAGTGTTTTTGTGACACTGGTAATGAACTAAGAGGTGCATTTACATGCACACATCTACAGAGATTTCTGGTCCCTGTACTTGTTGCAGGTTCAGTAGGTTCAGTTCAGCTGTGTCATCGTGGATGATATAGAAGCAGGTTTTATTAGGGTCCTGAAGAGACCTGGTGCATCGGGTCCCTTCTAGCCACTGGGTATGCAGCCAGCATTGCTGTTTGGGCTGGGGGTGACACAGCCGTGCCCTCTGCCACCAGGGTCTTGGGGCTTCACTCCTGGGATGAACCCTGAGAAAGGGCAAACCACCTGGGGTTGGCCAGGTCAGACCCTTAAAAACTCAGGGGGTGGTCTAGGCTGTAAATTCTAGTTAATAAACACTCTGCTTTAGTGGTTGAACAATGCATGAAACCTTTAAAAAAATCTTTATTTGCCATCTCAGTTGCGCTACAAGTCAGTGTCACTTTTCTGGTTTTATTTTCTTCTCTTTCATCCTCAGATTATTCCTACAAATAAAGGGGAAACAATTCTGACAATACTTTGTCAAAGGTAGATAATAAAACAATGGAAGGATGTAGGCTGAAGCATAAATGGGACACTGTGGCAGATGTAGATGATTATTAACTAGCCAATGTTTCCGCAAAGGATTCTAATCATAAACACAGCGTGGAGTGAATTTGGGTGCATTAATAGCAGTGGTTTTCTGGAAAATCAGAATGTGGGCTTTTTTTAAACGTTCCATTTCCTGCTTTAATTGATAGAGTGAAGCTCTCATGCAAATAATTTGGAAAAAATTCTTTTACATCTCTGACATTAAGTACACGATACAGGCTAGGAACAACATGTTGTCGAAGGATTTATTGAAAAGCATTCTTACAGTGATGCTTTTTTAGAGATGTGACTAGTGACAGATGCTAAACTCAGTGATATAAAATAGTCAAGTGTCTGTGGTAGAGGAGTATCTATTTGTGTCCATGTAACCTACGTTTTAATGTGACTTTGCAAGAAAAACAAAGACATCAGAGAGATTATTTTGCTGCAAAACTTGTGGGCTATGCTTCCAGTTTTATCAAATGTCCTCTTATTTAGTTTCAGTTTCATATTGTCCTGTGTTACAGGTTTGTACTGTAATCACTGGTTTAGAGTTGAACTACTTAAAAAGTACACCTTTCTTTCTGCAGCTCTGCTACAGAAAGAAAGGTCCATCACTTTCTTTTTCTGAATTCCTGAGGAGAGAATAAAGAGGTTAAACAGGAATCACCCAAGTGGAGCAATGAAAACTCTACTTGACATGTTATACCTCAGGTCTGTGAGTTCTAATACCATTTGCAAGCATCAACAATTTATTTGTCTTATAGCAGCTGATATTTTTTAAGAGTAGAGTGTTGCTTACAGTGGGATAGGAAATGCTGGGAAAGGAAATATCATTATATTGTTATAATACTTTAAAAAGACAATATAATTGTCAATGCATGTGTTGTTTTTATAATAATTTTTACTCTGCCAGTATCAGCCAATATATTTCAGAAATTTTGTGACACGAAGGGCCCCAGGTTAAAATTTGAAATTCAGAGAAAATAGCAGAAGTTTAATCAAAATATATGGATGGGAACCAGTTTCTCCATTGGTCATCCCCAGCTCTCTAGGAAAATGGTATAAACTGTAAAGCCAAAGAAGAACAGCAGTATTGACCTCGTTCCTCTTGCTGCAGCATGTATTTTCTGCAGGAACACCAAGTCCATCCACAGCAAAACACTGTACTTACTGTGTGCAGTCTCTTGTAGCTTTGGAGCTTGTTTTCTGGTGGCTAATTTAAAAAAAAAAAAGTATAATTAATTTTTCTTTCTTTTTTTTTTTCTTATTTTTCTTTATTCCCCCACAAAGCTGTTGCTCTGCTACAAAAATCTGCTTAAATTAAGCAGTTGGTGCCAAGTGAAATCATTCAATTATTGGCACTTTTGGTCTTTCCTTTGAATAAACAGAGCCTTCCTGACGGCAGGGCAGTTCCTCAGGAATTCCTTTATGGTGAATTAAGCAGAGCAATGATGAATAACTGAGAGCAAAGGACAGTCTGAGCAGCAAACCAAATTGATTATCTAAGTCCTCTGCTAACTACTTCAGGGCAATTTTGGATGGGACCCATATCCCCTAAGGCTCAAGTGGAGCCTAATCTCACCCCAGGGACCCGCTCTTGTTAATGTGTCCTGCCCTGTTATCTGCCCTGCCTGTGTGCAGCTGGGGAGGGCCAGAGCTCTGCCATGAATTAAGGGTTTACAGGAAAGATCAGGGGCTGGCATCTTTGCTCTTGGAGTCCTGGTGCACGTGGGGTGGTGGTGACAGGACATTCCTGTGGCACACCCAGCCCTCTGTCACCCTCTGGCTGCCTCTTCACCCCGGCTCCCATGCAATTGTGCTCCTGCCAGGCAGGCAGTCTTGCTGATGGTTGGACCAACCACGAGTCTTGGCACGTCGTCATGACAGCTCCAGCAGGCACCAGCTTTGCCACACACTCATTCCTTATCCAGGTGTCTGAGGGGTCCAACAGCTAAAGAGTGTGGTCCAACCACCCCATGCCTTTAGCTACTCCTGTGCTCCAGCACAGGGCATGCACCTACCACCTACCTGCAGCAACACTATTTCCCCATCCTGCTGTGGTGCTCTGGGAGGGATTAAAGCTTCTGTCAAAAAACCTAGAAAGAGCATTTACCAGTATTTTCTGTCCACGGCAAACCTGTGACCTGCCATATCTTGTTATAGGGGAGAACAAAGCATCATAGTACACACTGGTTTTACTTTAATTAGTAACAGTCTAATGTGCTTCCTACTGTCTTGAGACACTTGTCATTCCCAGCAGTCCTTTCTTTTATTTTTTGTTTTAACTCATTCTGGCTACTGAGGCTATCACTGTAACAGCTGAACATCAAACCAGTCTGTAGGAGTGTAGAGCATGATGTCCCCTCACTGTGTCCTGTAAAAGCTAGCATCCAGTTTGATCACTGTCTTGAAAGGCTAAGGTAAATCAAAGATTGTTTACTGCACACATTTTTTTCTTCCTCTGTCCTTCTGAGTGGCTTTCTCTAGATTAATTTATAATGCCACCCATTATTATCCAACTATTTACACTTGAAGAGGCTCTGCATTAAATATTGAGTGCTTTTCCCTGGTGAACACATTGGGAACGTGATTGAAGATAGAATGAGGAAATGGGATGTGGGACTCAGGATGAGAGCCGGAGAGAGTGATGATTTGAGCTGTTCTTGTTTGTACTGCAAGCTCACTGTCCTGCTAAAAAGGTACTCCAGAACTGCCTGGTATTTTCAGAGTTAAGCTGATGATAAAATATGTGGCCTCTCCAGGAAGCTATACAGACTTACTGTGAAATAAGCTTCAAAATGGATTTAGGAGCATCCCCACTGCTGCTTTCTAAAGAGGATAGACATGGATGGGTACCTCTTTCTTACTGTGCCACTAGAGCAGAGCAGCCCTGGAAGTGGCAGCTGCCAGGCTGGGGAGGTTTCCAGGCTGTGGCAGCAGCCCCTTATTCCTTACCTTTTTCTGACAGAAGAAAATTCAAAGGGGTGCCAAGCTTTGAGGGTAACCTGAGCTCTCAAGTTTTAATCAGATCTAAAGTTCAGGTGCCTGTGTATCACAGAAATGTAGCACCTACTGTGGAATGATTTTCTTTCCTGATTATTTATTTTTCAAAATGTTGTTTCTGGGAGAAAGAGAAGCAGAAGTGGATGGACGATACACAGCGGTTAAAGCTTCTCTGTTCCTCAGCTCACTGGTAGCAGACTGGCATGCACATTTGGATTTGGTCTGGATTTTCAGCCTCTTACAGGTAGTTGCTAGCTACCTTTGGACTTGCCACTGGAAGCAGCAAAGATTGCTGGAAGAGTTACTTTTCTTATGAAAGACAGAGGAAGGGAAAGGATTGTGGGAAGCTGTATTTCATTATCTTGGATATATTGAACAGAAGTAAATTGTGACACTGACCTCTGCCTGCTTCGGGGATGAAGTTCTCAAAAGTATTCTCTGGGGCAGTATGCTTCCCTCCAGTAAATATTTAACTAGTTGCATCTTCATCAGAATTAAACAAGGAACTACCCCACTGTAAACAACAAATACTTAGTGTGGAATCAGGGCTTCTTGTTCATCCAGACTGTACAGAAATGGTAGATAATGTGTGGAGATAAGGGGAAATAGTGGGTGGGAGATAAAGTTCATAGACTGTCCAAATCCATTTTTATTTGCCTTGTCATGCCCTTATGCATCAAGTCAGTCTGATGCAGATTTTCAGGTTGCCTGGTACAGACGTCACACAGAGTTTGTCACATGCTGAATTTTGTGTTCAGTTTCTTTGCTTCTTAGCACTATTTCTTAGAGAAACTTAGAGCACGTGAAGCTTGGCTGGGCTCTGGCCAAGGAGTTGCAGCTGGTCTCCTAATTAAAGAAAAAGAAAATGATATATAGGCCTCTGGGGATCTGTCAGACACAGATTTATTGGGCAGGATGGAAGGGACTTAAAGCTATTGCCTCCACTCCATCAGCCCCTCCCCACACAGTGCACGTGCACTGAGTTTCATGATACTTTTGCAGCCTTGCAGAAATCATCATCTGGAGCACTCTTATCTCCATGCTCCCTGCTTCCTTCCCGTTTGCAGCTCCTCCAAGTTAATGGATACACAATGCAGGAAATAATGTGCAAGATAAATTAATCCATATCAAAATAGGGGATTCTGCAGGTTAGAGTTGTTAAGTGATAATCTGACTACCTTTGCTGTCTCCTAGTCTTCCAAAGACCTTGGTAAGGAAAAATACATCAAGATTGCTATTGATGAAAAGGAGAAGCTGCAGCACCAGTTAGCTGGAACATTAAAAAAGAATTTTTAAAAATGAAAAGTTTTCCAAAAGTGAAATTTGTTGATTTTTGCCATGTTTAGGTTCCCCAGTTCTTGGGATATTACCTGGAGAGGATGAGAGTCCAGTTCATCCTAAGAGCCTCTGTACTCTTCTCTTGAAAAACTTCCCACATGATCTTTGTCAATGGGGAAAAAAAAGACCGGGGGGCAGAACCTTACAAACAAAGATAACAAAACCCTGCTTGTCATTCATTTGTGCAGTAAATGTGCTTTAGCTACCATCACTTGCGCTTCTCGATGCTTTTGCCCTCCCTGCATAGTTCAACCCTTCCACAGGGACTGCAGGCAGAGGTATGCAGAGAGGGCATAGGTTTTGTACTAGTTATCTAATAATCTGAAAAATGTAGGAACACAGTTTGTCTCAGCCTAAACTAAAGAAAATTCATAGCGGAAAGTGAAATCCTGGCTCTGCAGGAAGTGATCTCATGCCAATGTTGGTCTACTTGGGATTTCACCTTCAGGAATGTGAAAGAAAATTTCAAAAGAAAATGTTCTTTTTGAAGGGAGTAAGCATCAGTTAAGCCTTAAGTAGTAGTAGTTCTAGGTACAGGACCACAGAGGGATAAAGATGTGTTAAAAGTTAAGCTTGTGCTTAAAATGCTTTTCTAATTATTTTTTTTTTTTTTTTAATTGCATATAGAAACCCAAGTGCTCCAGTTGTGTACTCTGGCTGCAGTATTCTGCAGCATAGGCACCACCCTAACATATGTTTCTCAAAGCTGGGAGAACTATTGCATATTGTGCCGTTCTTCATTTTATGGCACTGTTGATGCAAACCAGGACAGGAAGCTGTCTGGGATAATGATACATCACTTATTTCTGTTTACTTTTTTTACCTTTTCTTCTTGCTCACTGCAAGTTATAAAGCAAAAAAGTAAGAACAGAGAAGTGGATAAATGCTTCCCTTTTGCAAGAAACTGCACTCATTTTCTTTAGTCTTCTGTATAATGTAACTCTTAAAAACAAAAAATAATAAAAATATGAAAGTAGTGTTTAAAATTGTTTTATAGGTAGTTTCCTTTTTGACCTTGCTGCCTGACTCTGCTTACAGGAGAAGCTGATTGAGAGATCTCAAGAGTTGCAGCTTTCTGAGATTGTCTGTCAGGAATGAAGAGCAAAAGAATAACTTTCCATCATGAAGTACGTGCCACTATATTTTTGAGTGTCCTTAAAAGACTTTCCTTTGGACATAATCGAGTGGATTCAAAGACCCAAGAGGTCAGACCAACAAATAGATATCAGTCCTTAAGCTGTCTAGGTTTTTAAAAATGAAAGTCAGCAGCCAATTTCAGTAACATTTCTTATGTTAAATACTGGTGTGCCTATTGGTGCCGGTTTGCTATTTGGGTTATTTACATTAGGAAGTAGAGTGACCTTTAGAATTAGGTATTTCTTTTAAGAAGAATTGTTCCTTTATGGTGGATATATAAAGTCCTCCCTTCAACAAGCAGCTGGACTCCAGCAGCAGGAGGCAGTAGGATTGATCTTCTGAGCTTCCTTAACATCTCAGTCCACTTTTCAACTATGACTTTACTGAGACATCGTTGTCTTGATTTATCTCGGGGCCAGGATAAAAGCATTTCCCTCAATGACCTTGAATTTCTTCAGACTTCTCTGTCTACTGTTTCAGGCTTGATGTGCTCGTCTTCCCAGCAAAAGCAGAGCCCGGCTGCTGACTGGCTTTGCTAAACCGTCTTTGCTTGCAGTCCTGGCAGCTCAAATGCTTTGCTCCAAGAGCTGTACATGGATGGAGGGCAATTATATTCAGCAATTTTCAACAGTATTTTTATTTCCTTAGTTTTGGCAGGTTTGTTGTAATGTAAAAGCTGGTGTATGTGCTTTCTGTGAGTGAAATAAGTTCCTAGGGTATTAAGATGGAGCCCTTGAATATTCTCTCCTCTGCTGCTGTGGTATCTCATCTCTATTTGAGTAGTTAGCTGCATTTGAAGATGCTTGCTTTTCAACTAGAAAGTTAATTTTCAAGTACTAGTGCCACAAATTCATCACTCCTCTTGCTGTATGAGTGGATATAAAGAGACTGTGCACTGCCTTTGGGGGTTGTGTGCGGTCTTCCCTTCTCTTTTCAAAATTGTGTTTATTCTGTTCTAGAAAAATGACAACTGCAAAAAATTACTCTACTTTTCAGGTGGATATAAGATACCTCAGGGTTGAGTGGCATTGCATATAACTGCCCCTGCAAGAGGAACAGCCTTGGAAAAAGAGGGGTTTGGGGTTTCCTCCTCACACCGTGCCTGTGCAAGGGGGCCCTCGTCTGAGTGCAGCTATTGTATGAACATGAAGGAGTAAATGGCATTTTGTCTGATTCTTATTATACATTCTCATTACCTTCATGTGTGGCCAGGGAGGGAAGTGGGAAGGGAGGGCAGAACAAACCAACCCACTTCCCTCCCTGGTGGTAAACCAGAGTTTTAAATGTGAACTGATTTGGAGTAGGAGGAAAACAGACCAGCATCTGGTGTGTCTGACTACAGGCTTTTGTCATGTTCAAATCCTATATGTCTGTGGAAACTGGGCTTCCTCAGCATGGGAGGGCTTAGAGTGACTTGTGCTGCCATCCTAAGAGTCAACTACGTTTGCTAGTAGTGAGTGTGTTAAACTCATTTTGTACTGGATACAAATTCTCTTCCTAGAGCTGGGTTAGTTCTCAGGGTAAGGTAAATAGGGTTATTTACCCTACTAATTTTATTTTTTGCAACTGAGAAGCTGTAATAGTTATCTTTTTTGCACATCACTTAGTCACGTTATAAGGAATCATTCCCATTTGAACATTTGCATGATTGTACCTAATTTTAGCAATTTCTTAATTTGGCACTTTTTTGTGTACATTTACATGTGGCATTCTCATGACTTCAGAATTTAAGTGCCTTTTTTTTTTTCTTTTTGAGATGCAAGTTGTATATAAAATGGATAAACAACACATTTACTCTCTTTTGTTGTCCAGAATATCTTAAATGTGATGACTACAAGGGAAAATTGAGAAACTTTCTCAAAATATGCAGTTATTTAATGGAACTAACAGAAATTAATTTAAAAGCCTCATGGAAGTGTGACTTGGCTGCCCTCCTTCCTAGCTCCTTCCACACCACCCAGCCAGGCTGCTGCCAGTGGGGACAGAAGCTAGAAATCAGCAGAGTCCTAGTGCTGCAGGACCACTGTCCATAGACAGTGAAGATGTCCTAGCCTCCAGCCCCTCATGAAAAGTCTAAGTGATGAAAGTGGAGACAGATAATGATACCTGGAAGCTAGGTGATGTTGGTCAAAAAAAGATTTATTATGGAAGAAAAGAAGCAAATAGGACAGTGGTATTTGAGGATAGAGCTGAATAAAAAAAGTTAAAATTTACCATGTGGAAAATGGTTTTTTAAAGTACTTAAAAAGGAGGCACACTAAGATACATGGCGGCCAGACCATGTATCTTTAATTTTTTTTTGTGTTTTCATAACATAATCTTGACAAAATCAATTTTCGTAAGTGTTTTAGACTCCCCCCCACTCCACGCCGTTACAGATGTTTGGTACTTTGTGAACATAGAACAGTTTGTGAATTTTGTCCAGGTCTTGACAATAATTTTGTGGACTGATTAATGACCTACGTTGCTATAGTTGCAGGTTTATTCTTCTGTCTGTTGGTGTCATAAGTAAAACAGATACAGCTGTTGCAAAAAACCAAACCAAACAAAAAAACCAAAGAAACCCAAAAAACCAAAGAAACCAAAGAAAAACCCAAACCCAAGCAAACGACAACAACAAAAAACCCACCAAAGGACAAGTCCCAAAACCCAGGGATGCACTCTCTTGAAGGACTACTTCAGAAGATGAACTTTTCTCCCAAAAGCTGGAGGAGGAAGAATATTTAAGTTATATGATATGTAGGGTAATGTCTTATGGCCCTTAAGAACTGCTTATCTTGAGGGCTTAAAGAAAGGAAAAGCAGAGTAGATGCCTCACAGTGAACCAGCAGAGGAAGGAGAGCTGTGCTAGTTATTTTAACTCTTGGTTAGGCAAATAGGATTAGCTATGGGGGATTAAAATTACTAGATCTGAATTTTACTTTAATATAAGTAGGACCATATGTCTTTGGGAAACCCCATCTGGTTTCAGGCAATCTTAGTGTGGAAATGAGACAATTTCAATACTTTTGTCCTTTTATTTTTTTTGATGAGTGGGGGTTGCCACAGTTTCAATTTGCTCAGTTCATGAAGTTCCTGCTGGATTAATCTTCTGTAAGTAAAATGTTTTGTTTTTGTTTTCCCACTTGTGAGCTTTACATTGTGTTTGCTAAAGGGACAGAGACAGCTTGAAAATGGAATACTGTAGCGAAGAAAAAAGAGACCATCACTTTACATAGCCTTCATTGTCTTCAGAAAAATCTGTTGTGACTTTTTTTTTTTTTGAAGGAAATAGGGAACAGGGGCAATGGTGAATAATATAGCTAAATTACATAAGTCATGAACATCTTCAATATGTTCTTGAAATACAGGTTTCTCAGTTCCAGGGTGGTCACAGGTTCGGTCTTCACCTAATATACAGAGAAACAGATGAAACTGTGTGAAATAGGTGAATTAAATTCAGCAAAACAGCTAGGTTGCCATTTTTTCCAATTTTTCCTTCTTATCTTCAGCAAAATTGCACTGATTTCATTGAAGTTACTCCTGATGTGGGGATGACAATTTGACATTGTTGTGGTTTTCTCTGTCCTGCAGCTAAACTTGTAGGTGTTACCAGCCAATTGGTTTTAGAATAGTGCCAAAGTTAGATGTTGGTTTGCTTTTGTTTTTCTTTTTTCCTTTTAAAGAATCACCTTAAAATAATTAATTTAAAAGGAAAGCCTTATGTATGACCTCATGGTTTAGATTTAGCCAAATATGAATTCATAAGGTTTTGCACTTAGTTTTTCTGAGAGGGGGCTCATCTTTTCACTGTCTCGGCCACCTCCAGTTCTGCTATGGACCTAGAATTTGCAGGATAAAGTTACTGTTTCATCTGCCACCTCATTTGGATCCTGAATGGCTACATCACCTCATAGAGTACAAAATAGTAATATAAACCAGAAAAAACCAATATTGAGCGAGACTTGTATTATAGGAGAAAGTGAAAGAACCCGGTGATTCTAGTCCCTGGGGAGGGGAGAGGAAAAAGCAGTACAATGACTGAGCTGTACAAACTTAGTACAGGAAGAAAATTGCTGTTTATGGGTTTCCTAAGAGTACCTACATTAAGCTTGGTGTAGTATGAGAAATGCAATAATACAGAAAGGAAAAATTGATAGTTCTAAATTTGAATCTGTGCATAGCTGAAGAGCCACACAGTGCTTTTTTCCATGGAAATTGCATTTCCTGGGTAGTAAATGGTACTTCTGGAGTCACAAGAAATTCTCTTTCCCGGAGTAACAACACAATACGTGTTTCTTAGTCCATGTTGTACATTTGCCAGAAATGCCATCCTCTGAGTCAGTGCTCTGAACTCAGGTGTTTAATTAAAACAAATTCAAGTATTTTGGAAGGACTGCTCTGCCTGCTGATTGCACTTGAGACAAGCTTTATTATAACTGTGTTTTCTTTCCTCTGCCCGTAAGAATGAGTGGCAGAGGCATGACCAGATCTGCTGTTTGCACTCCATTCTTGAACAAAAAGTGATAGAAGCAGAGAACATCTCTCAAGATCCTTCTGAATTGTGCATTTGCTTATGATGGTACAAAGCAGGGGAAAAGTGCTGTGGGCTGTAATTGTCAAATTTGATGCTCAGCCTGTACTTGCAGAATAAGAGAGTCTTCCATAGAGACTCCTTGAAAGAGAGATGGATCTCCTTCACAGGAGCAAAGTTTGATTTGCAATTCTATCCTTAGGAAATGCACATGAATCCATTTGTGTTTGTTTGTAATTCCTTGTGTTTCAGAGCCAAGGAGAGAAAGATTTTGCCTGCTCGTGCCAAAGGATGTAAATAAAGCAGCTGTTTTCTTTCACCATCTGTAATGGCCATCACAGAAACCTGTAGGAAGCAGGCATGATAAGGGGCACCAAATGGGTGAGCCAATGAGCTACATTTACTAGCTTTGGTTTGTAGTGGTGCTGGGCTTCTCTCCATGCCATGGCAGAGGGGCTCTGGCATTGTGGGGAGCTTGTCAGCTCAGCTCTTGGCCAGAAAGCTCTAGTCAGACTCCTGCTGTGCAGGTGGCCAGAGTCTCCATTTTCCCATCAGCCTATGGCTAGCCAATGGTGGTATGCATTTGGCTTAAGGGCCTCTCAGCCTCTGCTGCCAGAAAGTGTGAAGTCTGGTTTCCCTCCTTCTCTTGCATGTTTCTGTAAGTAGTTCTGAACCTCACCTCTTCCTGCAGTAACAGTTTTCTTAAGCAGTGGTAGCAAAAGAAAACTCCCCCCC
>VWZN01013114.1:246501-264750 GCA_013396955.1 Regulus satrapa | reverse complement strand
AAAAAAAACAAAACCCCCCCCCCCCCCCCAAGAAAAAAATCCCAACAAAAACCTCCCAAATCACCAGACCAGCAGTTCTGCTTTTCTGTTGCTAAACTCTGGTGAGGCCATATCTGTGTTCACATTTGGGCTCCCCAGCACAAAAGAGAAATAAAGGTACTGGACAGAGTCTGATGAAGGGCCATAAGGATGACAGACTGAAACACCTCTTAGATGAGGAAAGGCTGAGAACTGGGATTCTGGGCTCAGTCTCAGGAGAGGGTACAAAGAAGATACAGTCAGGCTTTTTTCAGTGGTGCCTGGCATCAAGACAAGAAGCAATGGGCACAACCTGAAGCCACAGGAAACTCTTTTTATAGTGAGGCATGACCATTGAATGAGAATTCATTAGCCATTGAATGGTTAATTGACCATTCTCATTTCCTAGTAATGGAATTGCTCATAGTCAAAACTGTTTATTTTCATGTATGTTGACAAAGTAACAAGGAGCAAACTCAAAAATACTTGCAGTCTCTGCAAAGGGTCACTGCTGAGTTTTCGCTTTTGTTCATATTGAGGTATTACCTTGCTGTGACAGCTACAAACTTTATAACTGGGACTGACAAGGCATGTTAAAAGCACTGTACTGTTGTCACAGTTGTAGTTTTGCTCAGTTCTTCAGATGCTGGTGGGCCAAACAAGAGTCCCAAACAAGTGTCCCCACTAGAGAGGGCTTGCTGTCTGTCAGGGACATTGAGCTATGACCGTTCATCTTCACATTGCAAATACACACCACTGCATGGAAAATGAGGGGCTTTGTATTTTTTTCTCTGTGTATGTGTTCATTTAGCAAATTCAGAGTTGTCAGCTGTAGAAGTTTGTTGTGGTAGAATGAAAAATGATAAGTTTCCAAAACATATTGAAGAATTTTATATGGACTTCTCCCCCTCCACCAACTTCACATTTCAAGAAAATTATATTATCAAACACATTATTTTTAAGAAAACTTTTTACTATCTCCACTTACTAAAAATAGTGATTTGACCAGATTAAAATATGATGCTGGAAGCACTTTGGAAATGCAGAGCTGAAGTGCAAGCTAGACTGTGGAATTGATTTATTCCAGACACAATTAAGTAAAACCTTGAGATCCAGACATTCCTTGTTTTTGAATTTTGTTCAAAATCTAGGTCCAGACATGAATCTTGCATTGGAAGCTTGACCAATTTATATCTATCTTTAGGGGGTATTTAACAAGATTTGATTTGACCTGGAAGGTAATGACTGCTTAGTATTTTTGACAAATAGCGAGGAGTTAAGGATTTCCCATGGATGGTCCTGAGGTTATCTGGCATTTCACAAATACATCCTGCAAGAAGAGGTTGCAGACTGTGCCATGTGTATTGCAAAACAAATGCCAGCATTGATAAACTCAGTACATGGTGAGTGTGTTTGGTGAACAGAATATTCTTTTTCTGTATTTAGCACAGTTAAACAAGATGACAGTTTGCTTAATGTAATCTTTTCTTGATTTTATTTTTAAATATACTTTATTTTTCTGCATATTTGTGATAGTAAGGATGCAATCATCTGAATTTATGATGGGGATATGTTTCAATATGTTCCCTCAGTGTACCTTAGCAGTCCGCCGTAAGGTCAAGAATAAAATACCTGGAATAAGGCATATCCTAAAGATTATTCTTAAATGAAAAGCAGGGACTTCTTCCTCCAGGTACTTTCACTGCTTTTGCCTTGATCCAAAGCCCAGAGAAGTCTATTACCTGTGGCTGGCTTGGATTGGGCTGTATCTTAACAATGCCATTATGTCAGCAATATTTCAGGAAGCTGAAAAGGCGGCTTGATAAGGAGGGAGAGAGCAGTCAGGACTCAGAAACTGCTGCCACACAGGAGACTGTTCACACAGCACAAGTGGTTTTTAGAAAGTGTTGAGCACTTTGGAAAACCAGATCTGCTGCAGCACATTGCTTTGGGATACTGAAGTCAAAGAGCATCCAAACTTTGCTTTGTGAGTTGCCTTTACTGCAAATAGAATTAACGGCTCATTATATTTGGAAAAATGCTGTAGTATTACCTTCTGGGCCTCATGGAAAAAGTGAAACAACAGGAATGTTAGTTCTAACCCCCTTCTCTGATGCCAGGAAAGAGTCCTTGAGACTGCCATAACATAACAAAATATCCTGTTGAGGTCAAGAACTCTTTTTTTTTTTTTATTTCCCTGATCTTTCTACCTCAGGCAAGGAGGGAAAGGAACTTAAATTAGAGAAAATGGAAAACACTAAATGCTGATGCTCTGCTTGTTAATTCACATGAAGCTGGGATCTTTCTGAGCATGGTTGCACGGAAAAGCCTCCTGCTCTGTGCCTGGGAGATGGGTGGAAGTTGGGTGACCGTGCCTGGCTCTGCTCTCAGGAATGCAAGAGGGGCTGGCCTAGGATGAGGGTGTGCAGAATTTTACAATGACCCAGACATTATGAACTTCTGCACATTGGGGTATTAAGGATTATATCCTTAAGTGGCTTAGCTTGGAAGGCAGTAAGTATGGGCAAAGAGGGCCTCAGAAACCCCTGGTCCCTGATTCTCTTTTGTCCCTGAGCTGGGAATTAAGTCCAGCGCTGCTGCCCACCATGCAGCTCAGACTGGAAGTGGGAAAGGATGCCCAGCACACAGCAAGGGGAAGAGGAAATCCCTGGCCCCATGACTTTGTGCAGATGGTCTTGGGCTTCCTACATAATCCTCTGCTTTTGTTTCTTGGGAGAGACCCCACCTCTCCTTTGCCTGAGTGTAAGCTTGTATAGGAGGCTCAGTGGGGGAATCTTGCTGATTTAATCATTCCTTACATGTTGTTTGCCTGTGTATGGGACAATTCAGCCTGTAACAATCAATCTTGCATGCTCTCAAATAGCAAAATGCTACTTGTGATCTAAGCTACATGCTGAAATGTGGTTATTGGAAATGAATTTTATGGCTGAATAGGCTAGCATCATGTTGTCTCTCTGCTTTTTTGGGCTTTTAGTTATTTAATCACAGTGCATGCCGGCAGAAGATTTTGTTTTTCCATTTTGCTCGCTGACTTAATCTTCTGCTTCTGGAAATGTTTATATGCAGATGACAAAATAAAGATTTAAAAAGTAAACTAGTGGCTTACTTTTTTGATCACGTTAATTGAAAGGCTTATCTTTGTAGCATCTCTTTAAAGAATAAGAAAGGAATTTCCTGAACTCCTATTATATGCATTAAAGTAATTAATTTTTGCTGTTTCTTATTCGTATTGTGATTGATTAAGGACAGAAGTAATAATATTAACTTGGAAATGTTCTCCTTTCCTCAAATTGGCAGTTCTCCTTAGCTGTTGTGTTCTGAATGGAAGTCTACTAAATATTTACATATCTTCCCTTATAGTTTTTGAGTGCATTTGTAAATCTCTTTTTTCTCACACATGGTCTGTGTTTTGATAAAAGAGGTCTAATGGAGACATTGCTAATTACTGCACTAACATTCATTATGAAGTTTACGTGAGGAACTGTGTTCAGATCTTAGTTTTTGAAGAGATTCCAAATTTTGGAGGCTGTGAAGAAAATAAGACAGTCCTGTTGATTGTAAAGACACACATTTTTCCCATGTTGAGAAAGGCTAGGATTAGGTGAGATAATTACTGCTGCAGAGCATGTTTGATTGCTCCTAAGTGACTGAGAAATAATCCATCATAGGTAAAGCTGCTGTTAGTGGCAGCATTGCCCTTAATTTCTATGTATATTAGAGATGGGAATATGTTTGGAAGATCTGGCATTTTAGCTATGATTGTCACTTATCTCTAACCTCTGTGCTGCTACTCTATTTTGTTTATAACTGTCATCTATCATATGGTAGATGGGAAGAAAAAAAAAATCAATAAACAGCTATTTTGCCTCCCCCTAACTTCCCATATGTTGAGATGCTTACTGTTGCTCACTTAGCATTTGGGCTTCAAACTGTGTGTTTCAGTTTTCTCTTTAATGTGTTTTACCTCTCTGCTTAGTTCGGTGGGTGTAGTGCTTAGCAGCAACACACACCCTCTTTGTTCAGACTGAGGGCTTCAAACAACATCGAGATGATGATAAACTGAGGCACATATTATAGTGGGAGCTGGCGCCCTCCATCTTTCGTTGTAGGGCGGCGATAATAGAAGCCTCTTGCCTGTCTAACCCGTGCGATTAAAATGGGACACATTGTGACGTTCTCCTCAATTAGCATGATCGGTTCCCGGGGAGCAAGGGAACGCTGGCTGGAGTGGTTCGCATTTTCCTCTCTAATGAGTAGAAAAAGTCTTTTGAGAATTGCTGAATAATTCAGGCCATTAGGAACCTGTCAACTTAAACAATGCCCCCTCTGACCAGAAAAATGGTTTTGAGCAGTTGGACGCCCTGGCAGATGTTGAACTTGTTCTCATTGTTCACTCTGCTTCAGGCAAATAGCTTTGCAGGATTTGTGCATCGCCCTGTTGGGGCAGTGCGTGTGGGTGTAAGCAACACATGTTAGCCAGACTTCATCTAGCTTTTATACCCCAGTATTTCTTTTAGTTAATTTAATGATATTTTAATAAGCTGCTAATATTGCCATTTACCACTTTTAGTAGGTTTGCCAGCTAGTTGTAATGAGAAACCACAATCAAGAGTCAAAAAAATAAAAATAAAAATAAAAAAGAAGGTAAACAACATCCCCTCCCCAAATTTGACTTGTTTAATAGTCCTTCTGTTGTGTTAATTTCCTATTTTGCATTTTGAAGCATTTCTCTACAAACAAAAGAATTATTTGAGGTATTGTTAGGAAGAATTTGCTCATCTAACCCTAGGATCTGAAACTTCTGGGGGAACATTCACATCCTGAAACATCCTATAAAATCATATGCATATTCACAAATGAAGCTGAAATTCATTACACAGCAAACTATTTTATATGTCTTTTGGTTCATGCTATTGAAGTAAACAGTGTTTTGACACCATTTTTTTAGAAACTTTGCCATACTTATCCTTCTGTAGGATTTATGTTTGCACTGTTTTCTAACTTAGCTGACGAACCTATGATTAGCATTCTAAAGTGAAGTTATATAATAATTATTTAATAGGTTTGGTTAGAAAACAACCCTTTAAAGCTTCCTACCCCCCAGCAACTGTGTTGTTTGTGCTTCTGTCTTGAGTGGATGACAGCAAATAGTCAATTTTGCACAAGCAATTAGCTGGTATGTTGGATCAGTTAATGGAACAAGCAGTGGTAGTAATGCAATGTGGAATAACACGTGTACTTTGTAAATATTTATGTTGTGAGATCTCCTAGTATATTCTTGTAACAAATTAGTCCACCTAAAAATATTTTTACATGTTTAATAGACACGTTTGGGTTTTTTTAAATGGCATGTGTGAAGGCTTCAGTTCCCATTTTGTAATATAATGTATTCAAAAAATATTTGCACTCATATTTTCATGAGATTTGTCCAAGCTTTAGATTTTTGTTCCCACAAATTAACTAAGTTGAGAACCTTTTTACATGTATCTATTGTAGTAAAAGAGCATTTAATTATAGCTTGGAAGATACAAATGCTTATTTAATTTAAATTATTTGGCTAATTCAAATTTGTTAGTTTATTGGATATTGAAAAAGTGTATTGTTGAAGTAGAGTGCTTGTCAAAAAATTGCATCAGCTGTGCTCTAGTGATATTGGATGTAGCAAGGACTGTTTAGGACAGCTTCCGATTTTGGTCTTGTATATCAGTGTTTCTCACTTTATTTTGGGTTGTTTTGGTTTTTTTGGGTTTTTTTGTTTGTTTTTGTTTTTGGTTTTTTTTTTCAGAAATTCAGCCTTTACTTTTAGTTGTAAAAAAAAAAAAAAAACCTATTAAAACTGTGAGCCTTTGAAGTTGTGCAGGGCAAGCCTCTGTCGATCTGTGTACTGCTGCTTCTGAAGAAAACCTTTGTCTCAGGGGTTAACCCTTGTGTGAGCCTTGTTGGTCTCAGATGTTGCATTGAGAACCCTGTCAAAGCAACCCCTTATTTTTATTACTGAGCATGACATGATACAGTGTGGGATTATGTGATCTCTTGGGATCAGCTGTCCCAGCTCTGTCCTCTTGCCTACCCCAACCTGCTCCCTGGCAAGGTGGAGTGGGAAATGGAGAAATCCTTGATGCTGTAAGGCACTGTTCTGCAACAGTATAAATAGTCATGCGCTATCCCCACTGTTTTGGTCACAAATCCAAAACAGAGCACCATAGGGGCTCCTATGAAGAAAATTAGCTCTATCGCAGCCAATCCCAAATGCAGGATTACTGGTGGATCACTGCACGCTAGGCTTCTTGAATTCAGCATGCTTAGTTGTTGAAATTGAGTCTGCATAGCTAATTTTATTTTTCTCTCCTATCTTAGCATTTTTCAGTAAAGCTCATGCCATGTGCCTTGCCATCATGTGATCATGCTTTATCTTTCTTTAATTATACTGAAAGAAATACGACAGCAACTAAGGCAGTTCAGTTCTCCAACTATTCTCTGTAAGACTTGAAAACAGATCATAAACACAAATAATAAGTCCTTGTCTACAGCAGTGCTAAAGAACCGTGCAACATAAAAAGAAAGGAAAAATTTCATCTTGCTTTAAGGTTCAAACGTGTTTTATTGCATGCCTTAAATGGCAGTGGATTCTCACTGCTTTGGACACAAGGTGTGTGTGAAGAGTATCTGTACAGCAAGTCCTCTGCTGAGCCGGGCAAGGACACACTGACTCCACAGGGAGGTGGGGATGGGGAGAATCCCTTTGATTTCTTTCATCACAGCATTTCACAGAGAGAACAGGAGACTGACAGAAAAGTAGTAGGCACTTAGGGCCTCCTAAGTCTCTGTGATAACTAAGGGTATAAAATTGTGCTCATGTACATCATGTTTTTGTGGCTTAACAAGTTTTCTGACCTATAGCCGGAGCTGTTGGGCTTGTGTTGATGATCTCATTAAGTAAGAGAAAGGGCCTGCTCTCTGGTGAGCAAGAATGGGCTAACACACAATCTCCTGTTTACTCTTTCCCCAAACTCCTCTGAATGAGAATTTAGTAATGAATTACTTCAATTTTTTTTTTTTTTGTCATTTTGCATCTGTTTTGAGATGAGACCAGAAAGCTAAGTGTGCGAGCACTGGCTTGCAGAAGGTTGAGTTCTTAGAAATTTAGCTGATGTCTTTAGGGAGGAATTTAATGGGGTGTATTGTACCTTCACGCTGGTTGAATGGGAGACCACTGTGTTTCTTGTGGTTCCACTTCAAGACCAAAGATACCAAGAGTGGATCTTAAGTAGGGTTTAGTGAGAATATTTCTTTAGCAGATGTTGCATGATTTAGATGCTTCAGTCATGAGATCAGCAAGGCTTTGAAACTCATCTCTGGTTATTATCCTGTTGACAACAACATGCAATTATTTTTTAGCTTTAGTTACGCTTAGTATAGCATAGCTTCCCAGCTTTCCTGAGACCTCCGCTAGAGGTTTCTGATTTGAGAACCCAGATTTCCTAATTCAAAATTATTTAATTCATACATGGATTCTGTTTCAGAGAGCATGGGAAGCTGTTTTGGATTTCATGGGAAGGTTCTGTACACATCTGTGTACTGTACCAGTCTGTGGTTAAGCCATGATTGGCAAGACACTGGTATCTTTCCATATGTGCTCATGCAGCACCCATCTGCTGAGTATTAGTTGGGGGACCTTATGGATCAGGGATTTTCACACAGCTCAGCTGTATCAATGTCAGGTGAGCCAGGCAGGAGAGGTCAAGATGCAAAATGGAGAACTGGCATTTCAGAAACGGACTGGACTTTGTCTAGGAAAAGATACTTTATAGGCGTGGCCTATGTAAATGAAAGTAGGCTGACTTTGGGGAAGGAGGTGTGTCGTTTTCTCAGCGGGAATGCTGTGGATAGCTGCCTTTTCTTTTTCTTCAAGGATTTCTGTTGCTTAGGAAACAAAACTGTGATGACAGTGGGACATCTTAGTACCTTTGAAGCAAAACCGAATGTTTTGTAGTGTAGAAGTGATATAAAGATAAGTTAAAATACCTGTCTGTAATGTTGTGGATTCATTTCTCTTCTATAAAATTAAGTGGCTTTAAAAAAATCTTTCTAGATGGAGAGAAATGAATTCTCAAAATTAATATGCAGAACTTTTAGTTCCATTATGGACTGTCTGCACAAACTGCAGTTTGTTTTTACTGCAAAACAGAGACATTAAGAGCTACTAAACTACCAGAGATGTACATTAACACAGGCTGGGGGTGTTGCTCTTGCTGTATTGAGATATCCCTTAATTTCCTGTGTGAGCTAGCAGCTATTTAGAAAATATGGATGATGACATCCTTCCCTTTCCCAGCAATGTGGTGATGATAATACATTTGTGAAGATTGTGACTATTCTCATATTCATAGGAGATTAATCTATTGTTTTCACCGTGGGCTTGCCTACTCCTTGTTGATCTCCAGAGAATATTTAATTATCAGGTTGTTTCAAGTTGATAATGGCAAGGCAGCAGGTGAGAAAAGGAGGACAAGGTGGATGTGGAGAGTCAATTTTGGGAGCATAATAAATAAGAACTCTCATGTTGTAACCCTCAAGCTAGACTGTAGCACATAAGTCAAGTATAGGTCAGAAAAGTATGCATTAACATGCAATGCCTGTGTGCTAAAATTAATCAGGTACATTAGAGGTGAAATTCTGAAAAGAAAACTTATTTGACAATGAACTTAGGGTATTGACTTAGGGAGTCTTAAGACCAAATTTAATGGACGTTGATTGCCTTGTCACAAAGAGAGGGGATGCATTGAAGGAACAGGCTGTTAAAAGGTGGGAGGCATAGTGAATGCACAGGTAGATTAGAAATAATGTAGTAAGTAGCTGAATGACCCCTAGGACTGCAGTGATTACATGCAGTGAACTTTAAGAAGAAGAAGAAAGTACAGGATTGAGCATTTCATGCTAATAGCAGGAATACACACTGACATTTGGGGTAACCCTCTGTAAATGGAAGTGAAAGGGAAAGGACAGCCTTATTGCCTGTCACTAAAAAATTGTGAGGTATTAATGTGATTCAGCTGGGTCCTAGGTTGTGTTGGTCTACATATATTTCACTGAGTTAAGAAAGAATTACTGTTTTTTGAACAGGGTGCTGAGGAGATGTCTTTGGGAATAGTATTTAGCCTTCTGAGCGTTCATCTTTAAGATAGATAAATTCAGCAGAATAGCTGATGATGAAAGGCTTCTGGGCTGGTTGGGTAGTATTTATCTAAGGAGTCATTAGAACATGGTTTCATTTGTGACTTAAGAGATGGAGTGAAGGGGGAAATGCTCTGTGTGAGAAGGGGGATATGACCAGGAGCCAGCTGTTTCTCCTGAGAGACATCTGGTACTTTGCCTTATGAGCTGTCCTTGCTTCCATGTTAGTCCTGGGACTTTGATCTGGCCTGTAAGTGAAATAATTGTATTGCAGCAATGCTAAGTGAAAAGAATGTGACTTTACCAGGAACATGAAGAAGAAAACAATCTGCTTTGTGCCGAGGAAAACATTTTTACCAGAACAAACAGATGTGAAGCCCACAGACCTATTTTCAGTTGTAGAATTTAGGAGTATGGGCATAAGTCATGTACTGCCCTATGAGGTTTTACAAAAGCTGGCCTATAGAGCTCGCATATGGAAAACCTAATGGAGGTCAGTAGAATTCAAGAAAGGATTTGACCTTTGCCATGATGAGAAGAGTGTATTCAGTGATAATATTGTTAACCTGTGAACTTTGAGAAGAGGTCCAGGTTGTTGTTTTCCAATGGATGAGTTAGTTATAACTGGACTTTGGAGATTAAATAGGATTTTGTTCCAAATTTCTTCAAAGCTGCTGAGTTCTGGAGTTTCCTCTATAATGAGTCTGAATAATGGACACAGTGAAACAGGGGTCCACTTTTAGGTGGCAATTCCTCTGCTACTGTGCAAATCATTATTTCATTTTTGTGGACCTACATATTGATTTGGGGCTTTGGTGGGTTACTAATGCTTTTTATTATAGTGTTCATGTATTTCTTTTCAAATGAACACGTCATCTGCAGTGTAACTTGGCTGCATCTTCACATTTGGCACTTGAATGTAATTCTGCAGTTTTATTAGAATATTTGAATAAATACTTTTTTTTTTTTGGCTGAGTTTGTTCACCAACTGCTGCTGCAATCAATGAAGTTTTGAGCTTTTCTGGTAATAAAGCAATTTTCATGCACCTAACTACAGATTAATAGCCTAGCTTTGTATATTGAAACAAGTGATGCCATTTGCATGTGAAGAGACATGTTTTATCTAAGGTCTGTTATTAAAAAACAGTTATTAAAAATGTACTGGGGAAGGTAATTCTTTCCATGGGAAAGTGTAAATGTCTGACAAAAGAAAGTGGCATGGAAGAGAGCACCAGAGTTTGTGGTTGTATCTGTGATGCTATTGTGTGGAGTTGTCAAACACAACTGAGAGCTGTTCCTAAGAGTGTGTTTTCATGACTACAGCATTCTTGCTGTGGTTTGAGGAATTACATTTTTGCCAGGGTGTCTCACTCAAGGATGTTAGGGTTACCTACTCCCTCCTAACAAGCTTAGGGAAAAAAAAGAAAAAAGCTGGGAAAAAAACCTCAAAAAACCCCACACAAATAACAAAAAAAAGAAAGGAGGAGACCCTGGAGGTACCTTCAGGCGGGCAAACCTTGCCTTGCAATTCAGCAGATTTCCGAGCAGCTTTCCTGTGGAAGCAGCCTGGAGGCTCAGGAATGTGGGGTCAGACAAGAGCTCAGTCACGGTGTATTCCCCGGCGGCTGCCCGGCATCGCGGCAGGCTGGCCCGCATAATCGTTCCAGGCGGCCCGTGGAAAACCACCCTCTGGTTAAGCCTGCATCATGCTGTTCCGCCAATGGAAAAAATTGAACGGGAGGAGGGTGTGTAGCCTGCAGGCAAAAATACATCCAGCCTCGCACAGGATCTGTTTTTAGTTCCCAACGGCTGTGCGCTCTGAAGTGTTAGGCACAGTTTCCTGGCATGCCCAGGGCAGGGAGAGGCTGTGTCTGCGTGTCCCTGTTCCCGTGGCAGTCTCGGGGCAGCCAGGAGGCTGCAGGCAGCCCCTGCGGAAGGTAAGCGAGACTGGGGACCGGCAGGGAGATGCTCGGGGAGAGCAGCCAGTGCTCTGCTCTCCGGCTGCCGGCCAGAGCTGCAGTGCCATAAGAAAAGTGGGGAAGGACGTGGGAAGCCTCTGAAAACGGAGGGCAGGTTGAGCTGCTGCCATGCCAGGACTTCCAGCCCCTCTGCCATGGGTGGCTGCACCCAAGGTGAATGGTTTGCTGGAGGTTTTCCTCCAGAAAACAGTTCTTGGTGGTCATCTGTCACACTCAATTGCCTGAGTTGCTAAATAAACCCTGCTGGGATCATTTTACTCTCTGCTGTGATGGGGCTGAAGTTTTCTTTTTTTAAGGCAAACTATGAGAAAGTGTACTTAAGAGTACTATGGTTGCAGTTATGGTAAAGTGACTCTTCCAATACAGTGAATTGAATAATCCTTGTGAATCTGGGTGGTTTTTTGGTTGTTGTTGTTTTTTGGTTTTTGCTTGTTTGTTTATTCTGTCTAGTCTCAGTAATACTTAGAGTGACTTACAATAAATAGTGCACGGGTGTAATGTTTGTGTAGTTAGAGGAAAAAATTTCAGTCAACACTACTACCACTGCTGAACTGGGATGGTATGAAAAACTAAAGCTTCTGCATCTGCCAGAGGTAGGTCCGGCACAGGCTTTGATCTTTCTGTGTACATTTTTAATACATAATTGTACGCAAATAGTGAAAACGCTATGTTCCATGGCAGACAAAATAGAAATTAGGAAAACGCTCCAAAAAATGGACAAGTGCCTTTGCTCCTTTGGGTTTTTTTTTGTTTGTTTGTTTGATTTTTCGTTTTTCCCCCCCTTCATTCTGGAAATCATGCATTTCTTTCTCTTTAGGGTGGATGATTTGGTAATGCTATACAATGTATAGTGAGTTACAGTTGCGAGGCAAGAGCTGGAATTTTTTTATCTGATCACCTTTAGTGGGAAGGGGGGTATCTATGTATCGTGGGAGGATGGACTCTGATTAGGGCAGTCTGTAGCTCTGATGCTACAAAGCAGCCTTTTTTGGCGAGGAAACCTAATCCTGATTGTACTCTTTTTGTTCTTTTAATGTGCGAGTAACATGGTGGTACTACAGCGGTACAGGAAAGGAAACCTTACGCTGTGTTACTGCTGTAGGAGCTCTTGGCATGCAAAAATCAAGGTCTGCTTTCAATTTTCCAAGGGACTGTGTCTCAAGTTTACTTTTGGTTTCTAACTCTTAGATCCTCTGTCCTCTTCAGGAAGTCCCAGGTCTGAAGGTAGGAAAGCATTTACTTTGGAATTGACACTCTCAGGAGTTTTGCAGCCACCCTAGCCCCTGTCCCTCAGCCTGAAACATGCTGTTCTGCCAGTTCCTAAAGGAGGCTTTTCTCTGATGGCATGGGTTAAGAATTGTTGCAATAAACTTGGAATGTGTTATGCCAGAAAGAGTCCCATAATGTGTTAGTGTTCCTGTCTTGGGCTGTTCTTCCTTCCTGCCGCCTGCTTCTCTTTGGTAGGGTCTATGTGGCTGCCCTTAGAGTTGTGAACTCTGTCCTAATAAAAAAATAACTTATCTTCTCCAAAGTTAATATTTTGGCACCCACAATTTTGGGGAGATATGTGTGAAAGAACATCCCCATAGCTGCTTACTGACTGTGGTTGTATTTGATAGCATAAGATGATTGCTGCTGAAACAGACAAGAGAGGAGAAGGGCAAATGTTCCTCATGGAGAATTAGGAATCCCAGTTTGACCAGAAAGCCCAAGTCTTCCCTCCTGGTCTAACCACAGGTGAAGAGGGCAGAGGCAGAGACCCTTTCAGGAGTTTGTCTAAGCAAAGCCTGCAGACCTGTGCTCAGACTTGGGCTCCAAATTGCTGGGCAGTGATGGTGGAGCCCAAGCTTCCCTGCTTGGAATATCCTGGCAACTTTAAGGTGCACCATCCTCCCCAACTGAGGCCTCAGGCCTTGAAATCCCCTGAAAGCACTGTGCAATTCTGCACCAGGGCCTGACAGTGTGCTTACAACTCAAGTGGGTGGAGAAGTCTTTTAGATCACCGAGTTAATTTCTCCTCCGAGGGCAGGAAATAGACCCTTAGACATATCAACTCTTTAACTACTGCAGCTACCACATTAAGCCAAGATGTTAGATGGCATTCCTGGTGTTTTATTTATTTATTTTTTTTAAACAAGCTTAATGGCTTTTGTTTAAATAGATGTGCACTTTAGCCATTGTGTATAAATTCAATAACATTTACAAATGGTGAAATTTGTTTTTCTTGCCAAAGAAAAATAAGTCCCTAGAGATTTAGATTGTATCAGCACTGGTGTAATATGATAAAGATCTTCAGGCTTGATTCAGCCTTCCATATTGCACTAACTTGAAAGCTATAAAGCCTAATTCAATAAAGCTGCCAGTGTCTTGGACCTAGAGTGATGGGTTGAGCAAAAGAAGCGATCAGGTCCCAGAATTAAATGGGATGTTTAATTCTGATGTGATATAGATGTGAAGCACTGTAGATCTATTTAAATTATTGCTATTTTAAGAGAAGAAACAGAAAAGGAGACTGTCCCTCTCTTGCTTAAACTGTGAGATTATAAGTCCATCTGCAATGGAGGTATGATTCACAACATGAAAATAACTGTCTTAGGTCATAAAGGCTACTTACATTTAATGAGAAAAAAGAATTGACTTTAATTTGGTGTATAAGCTACCAAGCAGTTCCTAATACAGGAGGCTAGAGCTCTACAGAGACTAATGAGTGAGTGAAGAATTCTGGCTTCAAATTGAATTTTTAAGGCAATTTTTTTTTTCTTTAATACAGGCATACTTGTGGTGTTTTGGTTATTCATTCTTTGAATACAGTGGTATATAATGCAAAGTATCCTGCCAAGAATACTGTGGCATAATTATTATGGTATATTTTTATAATAGGAATGTGATTGAGATTGCAGGAATAAGAAATCTGCTTCTGATTTGTGGAAGCATGTGACCAAAGTGCACAGTTTGAAAAAATACAGTAAATTGTTTCCAGTAAGATACCCCACATTTAATCCAGCTACAGTGTTGTGCTAACCTCCCCCCTTATTAATTTCACATATCCGTCCATACATAGCCATGCAGGAAGAGGAGGGCAGGTTCACGTTCTAGCATTCTATATTCCATTCATATTAAAAACCAAAGTAAATAAAAAATTAATTAAAGCTTCAAACCTGTAATTCTGTATCCCTATAAGAATTCACAAAGCACACTGATTCTTTAGAAAACTTATGAACGTATTAATATCTGGAAGTTAGTTATATACAATCTCACAGACTTTGCAAGTCATCTAAAATGGGCAGTGTTTTAACCGTTAGGTGAAGAAGGATGTAAGAGTCGTTTGAAAGAAAATACAGGATTTGCTCAGGCAATTAAAACAAACAAAACATAACACAAAAAGCTTTTCCTGATGTAAAAACCTCCCGTGTAATAGCTCTACATCAAACCCTGCAAGTTTTCTAATTTGGTCTGCTGTTGAAAGAAAACAAGTTGGTAATTTCTTATAAATCAGGGGATTTTCTGTTTCATTTTTTATTGTTCTGAAAGTTTCATATTCTCCATTATCCCAGCTGCTCTAGTTCTGATTACAGTGTCCTGGGGTGCACTTAGGAGCTGTGCACTGAGGGCAGCTGCCTGTGTAGGGACCCTGGTGCTGCCTTTTCTCCTCTCTGTGCCTCCCCGCTCCATGTGCCCAGTCCAGAGGTGACCACACTGGCCCCACTCCCCACTCTGGGAGCCCTTACCTGCCCTTGTAGAAATGAGGGGTTTAAGCACAGCAGAAAGCATGTGACTCCTCCTGCTTCATCACTGGAGAGTAGTTGATGTGATGTACTGTGCCCTCAAAGTCCCTTTGTGTAAGTCTTCTTATCACTCTAGAGTGAGTTGAAGCTCTGCCTTTCTTTGGCAGGTGCTTATATTTGTGTAGGTGGCTGTGAGGGACTGCCCAGTGGCAGGCATTCCAGGATTGGCCTATCCTGCCTTGAAAGGAACTGCAGTGGTTCAGGTAACAATCCTCCTATTAGTGAAGAAAGTCTGAGTTTGTGATATGTGCTTGCTGCTTAAGCTATGAGTAAAAATAAAATACTTTGTTAGTTTATTTATTTTTTTCCTTGTGGAAAGATTTTCCTTAAAAGTTAAAACTCTGTCCTTCTGTGTTGTGAAGGACTGAGAAAGATGGAGATTGCTCTCATCTCCCAGTAACAAGTGACAGAACCAAAGAAGGTGGCCTCAAGTTGTGCCAGGGGCAGCTTTATATTAGATATTAGAAAAAAAATAATACATCTTCACATGAAAGGGTGGTCAGGCATTGCAATAGCTGCCCAGGGAAATGGTGGAATCACCATTCCTGGAAGGGTTCAAAAGGCATGTGGATATGACACTACAGATAAGTGGAGAACTTGACAGTGCTGGGGTTAGATGGTCTTAGAGGCAGTTTCCAACCTTAATGATTCTATGTAGGATCTTACTTTGTAGGAAAGAGACAGCTAGTTCTAGGTCTTACCTATTTTTTAGCTCTTAATCTAGCTCTCCTTTTAAATGATTTTTCCTTCATAATGACAGGAGGATTTAAATGTCAGCTTTTCTGCTGTGCATGAAGAGTTTTGTTCTTGGTAATGCTGAGGACTCTCATGAGTTCCTGCATTTTTTAATGAGCCCTCACCCAGTAATGCCAATTTGATGGCATGATGTTAGCCTCATCTGCAGTAATTCATACTGTAATTTTTTTTTGTTATTTTATTATATTATGTTAGTTTTTACTGGTTTTGCCACTTTGAGACAGGTTTAGTTAAGTGACACTCAACTTCCCTGTAACTCTTCAGTTGACAATCCCAGTCAAGCAAATCTGCTGAACCTCCTTGGGGAGATGCTACCACAGCCTCTTTCTTTTTTGTGGCCACTGTCTGATGCTGATGGTGGTTGTGGAGCATTCAGTCTACTGATGGCTTCCCATCTGGAAGCTTGTCATTTTCTGACCTGTAGTTTTAGAGAGTCTCAGCCCAGTTAGTGTGACTAGGGGAAGAAGATGGCTGACAGTAACAAAATCATGTTTGGTATGCGTTCCTGCTATAGTGGATGAGAGCAGTACAGGAGCCTGTCTCCCTTGACTCAGATCTCCCACCAATTCATAACACAGTAATTCCTTGCTATATCTCATAAACAAACCTAGTACTGGAATATTATTATTATGATTCAGTTTTGCTTGAAATATGGTTCATGAGTCAAGTTTGAAAACCTTTGAGAAATTAAGACTGGAGAGGAAAGCACCCCTGCAGTTGCTAAGCACTACTTGTACTTGTATTCACCTTAAAGAAAGTAATTTTTTCTTTGCTAGCATTCATAAAGCAATCCAGCTGTGGTGGTAAAAATGAGGGAATAGAGGTGGCAGGCACTTCTCCAAAACAGCTCCTGAGCTTGTGTGTTTGTGTTGTTAAGTGAAAAAAGTCTAGGAGAACTTTATGTGGAGAAGCCCCAAACTGGGGAAATACATTTTTAGCTGTAGGATTATGACTGGTGTTAATGTTTGGGTGTGGTGGGGATGATGGGGTGCCTGGATTAGTATGTTTGCATAGCTGGGTTTTTTTGAATGTGTCAAGGGGAACCAGGGTGAAGATTGAAAACTTCTTTTTTAGGGAATGTGGTTATAATTGAAAGCAAATAAACTCTTAATAGTCATCCTCAGGCACAGTGAGCTGCTTTCTAATTATGCTGATTATAATTGCTGAAAATATTCACAGAAACTGGTTTTGCTCACAACAAGAATTCATACTTCTGCATAGGAAACAAGAAAAGTACATCTTCTGCAGCAGTGGATAGCTGTGAGAAATACAGCTGAAGCTGAACTCTGTCCCCTGCCCCGTAATTTTGAGGGCTTCCACACGTCAAATAGTGTAAAACACTTGGATGTTTGGAGTGAGCACAGCCAGAGTTTGTCTATGACCAAGACCTTGCCCCTGTACCATGAAGACTTTGGATATAAGATGACTTGCTCTGCTCTTCCTCCATTAATTGGAAGTAAACAGAAATAAAATTGCTTCACACAAGTGTGAGGCAAGAGCAAGGAATGTTGGCTGATTTCCAGGGTGATGGTCTTTGTGCAGCCTCAGAGATGCCCCGATGGGTTATCTCAGTGTGCACAGATGTTGAGCCTATGGCAGCTTTCTGAATGGCTGGGATGCTGAGGATAAACCCTTGGGGCTATTTCTATGGAATTTACTGACTGTTCTGCTGTAGTGCAGACTGATTCCTGCACAGACTGAGACTCTGTTTTGTAGACATTGTACCCTGAGATAAATTTCTTCCCTCACCCATTGTGTGGCCTGTGTATCGGAGACATGTACAATGGACCCTGGTAGCCATGGGCTTGAGCTTTGTCAAATTGAATATCTGTCCTTTGAGGTTCATGACACGCAGCTTGCTCACTACCTACTCCTGTTAAAAGGATTACCTAACCATTGCACAATCACTATGGAGACCAGATGGTCTTTTTGCCTGTTTCTTTAGACAAATTGAGTTCAGTATTTCCTTATGAATAGATATAAGCCTCTCAAAGCTCTCTTGTTGAATATACTTTCTGCTCTCAGGTGAGGAATTCTGAATGTAAACTCAATGCTTGTTTGCGATCTGTGCCTCTTGCATATAGGAAGAGAATACTGCTATATGAGTGTTGACTTGTTCAGGAGCTTGGTGCTTGGGAATCTTGTGTGTTGTCTTCCGCTAACCTTGAATCAATAGTCTTTTTGTTCAGTCCAAGTTGCATATGACACTTTAAAAACTGTTCACATGGAGGCGTGCACTTAGCAGCATAGACAAATCCAATCTGCACAGGCAAGGGTATCATATATAGCAAACTTTCAAATTGTTAGACAGAGGAAGAAAATTGCAGATTTTCTTTTCTTTTTTGAGTGTAAGATGAAATTTCTGTGTCTTATCTGTTTTATCAGATATCTTTGTGATAACAGGCATCAATTCATGTTTATAGGTCTGTAGTATCCCTACCATGATCAGTCTCTTCTAAGTGATTGATTTTTTTTTTGGGGTTTTTTTTTTGGTTATTTTTTTTTTAGGTTTGTTT
>VWZN01013114.1:189623-246395 GCA_013396955.1 Regulus satrapa | reverse complement strand
TTTTTTTTTTTGGCTAATGTTGTTCTAGGCTTGCTATTAAGAATGTTTTTAGTTCTAGTTGGCAACATTTACCTTTGTTTTTGGTAAGGTTAGCTACATACCAATAAATTAATTTAAACTCTTTCAAGGTTTTTCTGCAG
Source organism: Regulus satrapa (assembly GCA_013396955.1). Classification (NCBI taxonomy): domain Eukaryota; kingdom Metazoa; phylum Chordata; class Aves; order Passeriformes; family Regulidae; genus Regulus; species Regulus satrapa. The sequence continues at coordinate 246,255 of VWZN01013114.1, read as the reverse complement.
TAAATAGCCACAAAAAGAATCAACGAGAGCAAAACCCATCATGTTCAAATCAAGTAGCTATTCAATTGAAAATTATGAACACTAGCCATGGAATTTAGGCAGAAAGGAAAAAAAATTGGTGATGGTGTGTTAAGAATGGTTTCTAGCTTAACTGTGTGTTCCAAAACTTAGTCTAACATCTTGTACTACTTCTCTGTAGAGTATTTGAATCCCTAAACTGCTGGTATGTTCTATGAGATCCAGATTAGGTCCTTTTCTTTTAAGTTGCAGTCTGTGTGTGCTAAGTGAAGAGCCATTATTTTCAGAGCATGAAGAAGAGCTTGGGTCTTGTTACCTCTGGGTCTGTGCAATGCTTGGTGCAGCCTTTTTCTTGTTTTACTGGCAGATTAACTAAATATCAGAACAAACCTAAAGAAGGAGGTTACTGGGTGGCTGCTGGAGTGAGTTTCATGGTGGCATTTCACTGCAAAGGTCATGGTTGGAATCCAGGCATGGGGAAAGATAAACAGATGCTGTGGGACATTGCCCTGATCAGTCTGGTCCTCACTGTAATGGACCACTGCACAGTACTGTGAACTATAATTGGCCTTCCAATAGTAAAACGGAAAAGGGATGAAAGTCGTCCTAACTCATCAGTGAGAGGAGAGAAAGACAAACAAAGAGGGGAGAAAATGAAATATTTACTCAATGACTTATTTCTACTAATTCAATGTCAATTGTTAAAGTATGCTTATAAAAATGTATGTCTAAAGTGTAGGACCCCCTTCATGGAACTTCTCTTAATTTGTAACTTTTGATTTTCTTATTTTTTTATTCATTTTGCATACAGTTGGAGTAAATTGTAAATTGTATTTGACTGAAAACCCTTTTTTGTCTTTTTGGTGTTTTCTAGGAAGGCTGTGTGCAATTCCATTCTGGTTTTGGCAAGCATAGTGGCTGGCCACGAAGACAATGCAGAGCATGCTGACTGCTAACTGTGCCTGTGTTTGAGAGTTCCTACAAAGGTTTGCTCTTTCTTTTATACTATACTTTAAAAGTGCTAAGGGCTTAAAGTAAGGGTGTTAAAACATAGAAACTCTAGAAGATAAAATTATGCTTTCTCAGTGGCTTATTTTGACAAATTTGTAAGGAGGCAGCCGTGTATCCTCCTCCGGGTGATAGTCTGAAATCTGATGTGTAAAGAAGCATAGCGCTGATGCAAAAAACATTTTGGTGTTGTTTCTGTACGTTACAAGATTCATTCTGGAGATTCATTCTGAGTAACATAAAGAACAGATCTCTCTTTTTTACTTTGGGGTGCCCCTTATGTAGGTTTGAAATCTTCAGTCACCTCAGTGGGGCAATTTAACTGCTCCAGTGTGTGCTATTCACTGCCAACACTGTGAGAAACTGAAGGGTATTTCACCAAGAGAGCTATCGAACTGTGCTGTATGAACACAATGCAGTTTTGTGCTGTAGAGGAAGATGAGGCTGTTTGCTAACCAAGTTATTTTTTGTCTGATTTTTGGCATGGTTTTTTTTCCTTTCTCCTAGATTAGCTCCATTTAAACACATAGCTGGGGTTTACTGAACATTTTATTGAGGCAACACTTGGTTGCACAGAAATCAGTCAAGCTGAAACTTCAGTGGGCTTGTCTGCTGGCAGAAGGGATTTCTCTGAAAGTACAGTTCTCTTTACATCTAAGTTATGATTATCTTGCTGTCTCCCTTTCATTATGCCATTGTTCTTGGGAGCCAGAGATTTTGTAAGTTATAAGAAAACGATGTTGCCAAGGGTGTGGGTGGAGGAAGGTGTTGACATTATTTCAATTGAGTTGGATTCCAGCTTTATAACAGAGGAGTAATGAACCATAGAGAAAATAGGCTTTCCTAGCTTGCCCCTAAAATAAGTTTCATTATGAATTTGATGTTGTACATGGCTATTTAATTTTTTTTTTGTTAAACAATTGTATCATATCATTTTTTAAATAGGCGTTTTCCTGTGTAGAGGGTAAAAAAGCCCTGTTACTTTTTGCTCTTTTAGCCATTGTTTCTAATGAAACTCTTCTTGATTTAGTGGAAAATGGGGAATTCAGAAAGCCAATACAGTCTTCAGGGATCAAAAAATCATGCTGCTACTACAGCTGGTGCCAAGCAGAAGCCTTGCTCTCTGAAAATTCGCAGCATTCATGCTAAAGATGAAAAGTCTTGCTCTATGCATGGATGGGGACATACCAGCAGCGGCTCAAACTACAAATCAAGGTCCCTTGCCAGAAGCTGCCTTTCACACTTCAAAAGTAGTCAGCCATATTCCTCTAGACTTGGTGACACTGTGATGAAGGTCTCCAAAAGCAATGTCCATGCCAAACACAGGACAAACGCCTCAGGGGACTACTGCCAAGGGAATAACGCGATGTTTTTGCCAGAGAATGGTTTCCACTATATTGGCCTCCAAGCTGGAAGTAATCATGCCGCCTCTCAAGAATGCAATGGCCACATTTTAAATTGCTATGGAAAGGATGACAGTCTTGAATCAACCTCCCCATCAGAGGACAGGAGAAGTCCGAAAGTTCTCATTAAGACTCTGGGAAAGCTGGATGGTTGCTTGAGGGTCGAGTTCCACAACAGCAACAACAGCAAGGTACTAACCGAGGAGTCCAGTGGGCCAGTGCAGTTGCTGAGGTATTCCCCTGCCTTGGAATCTAAGCCAAATAACCTGCTTGAAGTTAGGAGGAACTCCAGTGCAGACTGTTCTTCAAGCCATCGTCTGTCACCTACGGATTCAAGGCTTCGGTCTAGTAAAGGAAGCTCACTCAGCTCTGAGTCCTCATGGTATGACTCTCTCTGGGGAAATGCTGGGGATATCAATGAGCTGGATGGGTCGTACTTGACCAGGAGCACTCCAGATACAAGCATTCATGCCAGTTTCCCAGCAAGTGATAACAAGAAGCCCTTCAATCAAAGTTCATCTCTTTCCTCACTCCGAGATCTCTATAAGGATACAAATTTGGAAAGCACTCCTCCACCTGGGATCAGGCTGTCTGATGAGTATATTGACACTCCTGGTAGCCTAAGCAACCGTGTCTCATTTGCCTCAGACATTGATGTTCCCTCCAGGGTAGAGCAGGGAAGTCCTGCACATTACACCTCCTACACCCTCCCGTGCAGAAAGTCTAAGCCCCTCGGCGAGGATGCATCCAAGAAGGATACATTAAAGAACCGAATGCGACGCATCAGTGACTGGACAGGAAGTCTTTCAAGAAAGAAAAGGAAGCTGCAGGTATGTACAAACCAGCCTAAGTGTGTGAAAGTTGGATTTAATGTTCCTCTTATAAGCCTAGTGATTGCATTATATTTGTCTTTTTTGCAGGTTAATTATTTGCTTATCTCATTCAGTAATTTGTGGAATTCTGAGAAGTATTGCATACCTGGTGCTGTCTGAAATGTCAGCAGCAAAAAAAAATGCACATTACTTCGTGCAGTTTTTCCCTTCCTGTTTTCCTATTTTGTCACCTTCTAAGTTAACTCTAATCTTTTCAGTCTAATATCCCTGTGAATTCGCTTTCAAAATTGTTGCATTACTTAAAAAGTGATTTGGGGTTTAAGCCTTCTTTTTATTTCAGATATTAAAATATAACCTCTCTCTATATATATGCTTTGAATTAGCATCCATTATTTGAAGAGTGTGGAAGGGGCAGTAAGAGGAGGACATTGTAACTACTTTGCAGATGTTCCCTGTCTGTTTTACTGACTTCAGCACTCACTTTTTGCTTGTTGGTCCATTTCTAGCAAGGCAAGCAGCCATATTTGCCAGGGGTTCTTGTTCTGCCTCCACGTCCTCTGAAGGCATTACATGGAGCAACCTCCTCCTTCCTATGTGTCAGCTTAGTTCACCAGATGGAAAAACTTGAGTTGCCATCTGGCACACTGAGAGATAGTAGTGTGAAGAAGGAGATGGGAAGGAAAGGATGTTTCTTTTTGAAGAATTTAAGATTAATCCCCATTAATAGGAATTTAGGATGCTTGTGGTCAGGAATGAAATTCTCATCTCTAACTGCAGGCCCCAAAATTGGCTCTTTAAATACCAGACTGTGCCTACTTTCTGTGTGTATTTGAAAGCTGAGATGAGACCGTTTTTTGCATTTGGTTTGGATTTTTGTTTTCTTTCCTTATTTTAATTTTTTTTAAAAATTTAATCTCCCCTGGTGTTTCTCATACAGGAACAGCCACTGTGCTTCCCTAAATGAAGGATGCTCCCTTTCAGTGCTTAATCAGATGCTGTCTTTTCACCTTCTTACTCAGCTGTGAAAGAGAGGGCAAAAAACCCTGGACTCACTGAAGAGCCTCAGTGGTGTGTTCCAGGATTATTCACTGATTTCAACATCTGTAACTGTTCTGGATTTTACTGCCAGGCTTTACATATGATTTCTGCATCCCAGACCTTTAGTATGCATTACTTAGTTATGACATTTTCAGAATGGCATTTGTGGTGCGCGATTCATAGCTGTTTTGAATTCACTGTGCAATGAACTGACTTCAGACACGGCAAAGAAATTTGGCTGGCAAGATTGCATCAAGCTTGAATCAGATTCTGGTAGAAGGAAAACAGCCCTAGCTCCAAAAATGGAGGTTTCTTAGAAAAAGGCATAGGAAATGGTTAGTCATTGATTTTAATCAAAGTATCCAGCAACAGGAAGGGTAAGAGGGAGGTAGTGAATGCTTTGTAGTTTTGCAGTTCCTTGTGTGACTTTATTGGTTCCTTTCCATCATTCACACTTTGGGTAACCTGCCGTCTCTTCTGGGGGTTGCTGCTGGGTTGTAGTTTGGTAACGCTTATACTCTTAACAGATCCTATAGCTCAAAAAGACAGAAGTGTTATGCATGGTTCTGATCTGTCACGTGGTTGGTCCATGTTTGTGTGACTTCATCTCGTTGATGGCAGCATCTGTGCTTTGCTCTGAACAACGCGTCCCTTCCTCCGTACATTAGTAATAACTGGCTATGAGTCACTTGGGCTGAACGTAGGTGAAAGCTGGAATATTTCCCTATCAGTGAGCCTAAGTGATGGTGGTGGCTGGGTAGTCCCTCCAGCTACCCCAATAGAAACAACCCAGCCAAGCCCTCTGCTTCATGGGAGCACAGACCTAGGAGGCAAAGGCTTGGCATATTGAGGCCAGACCCTCGACACTAGAAAGGCAGTGGAGTTTAATCCCCTTTGTGAACAAATTGCAGCTTAAACTGCAATTAAATAGGTAGGAGTTTCTCCATTTTGAAGGCTCTTTCCAGACTGTCTTATTCAATACTTGCTAATAGGCATAGTAAATGTAGTCCCAGACAGTTTGTTCTGATGTCAGTATTGCCTGCTACATTAGTTGCTCTTTCATATTTTTAATCTGTTATGATTTATTTAAAGGGAGAAGTGGTATCTTGGCCTGCATTTGTGGGGCCATACAGACTGTCCTTGGTCTCTTGTGTTAAGACTGGAAATCTGTTTTCTCTTCGTTCTGGCATCCTTTCTCCTCATCTGTTTTAAATCGGCCACAAACAGATTTGCAAATGGGATATTCCAGAGGAGTCCTTGGTTATGCTCTGCCCAGTTACTTGGATGTTTCCTTATGTCTGACTGGATCTGATGTATCCTGGAATTGAGTTTGCCTTTCTAGAAATGGTCTTGCATAAGGACTTGCAATCATCTTTTCCAAGACCTAGTTTTCCTTGAATGAGGGTGTCCTAAAATATTCCCTCAATGCATCACTGGTAGTATACTGCAGCACACATCTTCATTTAGTTTAATCTGTGCTGAAAGGGCATTCAGGTGATGCTGTGTCACAATTCAATATGTGTGAGCTGAAAGGTGTGTGTGATGTTTGTGAGACCTGTGGGCAGAATTTAGACAGATTTGCCGCACAGCCAGATACGGCTAAAGATGGTGGTGTAAACTCTGTGCAGTTCTTGAACATGGAGAACATTAGCAAATTCTGTGTAAAATGAAAATCCATCTACCAGGAACAACTACTGAAGAAAGGTTCTTGAATTAAGTAAAAGTAGCCTCATTTCAGGAATAATATCTGAAATTTTATGATTTTATAACCAGATCCCTGATGTAGGCTCTAAAGTTAAAAGAAAGTACATTGAGTCAACCTCTTTATTTGACTTGAAAACTGGTATTAGCCTCCTTTTAGCATGGGTCCTAATAAATGTAGCAGGCTGCATTTTTTCCTGTGCTGTTCTGTACAGCTAATTATTATGTGCCTCACTTTGTCTAATTGGTATCTCATCCACTTTATCTTTTGTCTTAACTATTCCAGAGTATATCTCAAACATTGAGATCCTTGAATGCAGCTGAGCAGAAAAAGTGGTAGTTTTCTATTCTCACTAGATCCAACAGAGCAAAAGCCAGCAGAAGGTCGCCAGGCAGGAAACCCACCTGGAGCAGCAATTTAGGTCAAACTTGTTCAGTAGTGGCAAATATTGCTACAAGGACAGCTTCCTCAAGGACCAGCAGACTCTGCCAATTCAGTTCTTTAAGGAAAGAAAAATACAAGTTATGGTCTCCTGGTGAAGTGTATATATTAATTTTGGGTTCTTTATCCATTTTCTCTACTCTGGTACTTCCTCATTCCTACCCTTTCTGTATGTGAGGAGAAAACATAGGATTTGGTTAGTGGCTGGTCATTGACAGGTTGCATCCCACTGTTTTCCTTTATGTTTATTGTTCCAGTTGTGGGTTTTCACTGCTGACCCCTACTGTGAATTTGCTTTGCATTGTGTCTCTTACTACTGCTTTGGAACTGAAAAAATACATATTCTTAATAAACTGTATACTGATGGTTTCCAGGGGACACTAGTATTTCCTGGAGAATAGTTAAACAATTAAAATGCTGGATTTTGGCACACAAGTACAGGGACAGTAATTAAAACAAGGGTGGAGAAAGCTTTTCGTTTCCCCCTGAAATGCAGATCACCAGCACAGTTGTATGATCCTTGTTCTACAGTTGCTTTGTGGCATGAAGGCCTTACATGAGCTGGTTTGTTACCCCATGTGCCAATCTTGCTCCCTTTACCATAAGAAAACCAGCAAAACAGTTGATGTATAGGGAGTTACTCTTGGACAGCACTGATTAACACTGCAACAGGATTTGAGGAAGATGCTTATAACAATACTGGGCGAAGCACTTTAAAGTTTCAGTGGCAAAAGCCTTACTTCAATGTCACAGCCCATTATTTATACAGTTTTTTAAGACTTCGTGTTTAATTGGGTAGTAACTTTCTTGCTACTGAATTCATTGGTTATAAGGAGCTTGCTTGTATATGTGCTAAGATTTTCCTTTTACACAGGTGTTTACATTTTTTTTTTAATAGAATTTCATAGGATAGACTTTTTATTTTTCACAGATGCAGCCTGTGCCTATTTTTCACAGATGCAGCAGTTTTTCGTAGCAAGAATAGATTGTTGTACAAATTGATTTTCAATCTTAGATTCTTTCTTATGGGAACTTAACATGTTAGCTGTTAACTGTACTTAGCTGAAGTAACAGGTTTAAGCTGATTTAATAAGGCCTTACTTTTTAAAGATGTTTACCTATATGCAACAGGTGCTCCTTTACCAGAATTGGATCACCAGACAGTGATCTGAAAATCCAGACTTGACGTTCAATGTACTACGAGGGAAATTAAATTTCAGTTCAGAGTGGCTTTTGTGAGGCCACGGGCAGCAGTGTCCTGCTGGAAAAGTTTGTCTGGCATCACCTGGGAGGATGTACAATCCCTGTATTGGCCACACCTCAGAGGTCCTCATGCTATCAAATTGCAAGCACAGCTTTTCCGCTGCAGGTTTGAAGAGCATCAAGTAAGAAGCAAAGAAACAAAAAAATAGTTGTTTTCAAAGCTGCTGGGGAGAACAGCTCACAGGAGACCAGTGTTTATTTACTTTGTTCTTAGTACAGTAGTCTGTGAGAAAATAAATGCTTTTACAGAGACAGTCTAAACTTGAAAGTATAATAGCTTTATTATTGCTGAGGGTAATAGCTTCACTTCTCAAATAGTTTATTGCCATCTCCTCTTTTTTCTTCCCTCACACTTTTACTGCAAAAGGCAACATATCTTTTGTTTTTTATGTTCTTAAATCTTGGTTGCTTTTAAATAGCATTGGCAATGCTTGAGTTTGGATGACAATAAATGGTTTCTTAGGATGGGTGGTGTGGTTCTCAACAGTGAAGTTTGTCCAAGGAGCTCTGTTTTGGGTAGTAGGAAAATTCCTGTCCATCCCTGGAGCCTGGGAGAGTTGGGACCAGACAGCATATTATTTGGAAAGGCTTAAGCGAGAAAAAGCCCAATCTGCCAACAAAGTCCCACGTTGACAAGCAGTGGCAAGAAATGGGCCTACTCTAGCATCCATATCAAAGGCAAAGTTGAAGTCATACCATCAAGCCTGATTATTTCAAATAAAATTGGCCAGCCCTCCCAATCCAAGGGATAAGGTTGCACAGTGCAATTAGGAGAAAGGCCTGTCAGTGCTTGATGGGATGATCAAATTCTCAGAATGTTCCCAGCAACTCAGAAAATACACAGCTCTGCAGTTCTGGAGACTCCATTTAAGCCAGTCAGCAAGCATGTCTTTCCTGTTTTAAATCACATATTGGTTTAGATTAGATTTTAGTCAATTGATCAATTCTAACACACTTAAGATATTCTCAACTTTTGACCTTCTTTTTGTTGGTTAAGCATCGTTTGTATGACAAATTGAAAGTGGAGGTTAAAATCAGCCTTGTTGTGCTGAAGCTAAACCTAGCTACCTTGCACCAATGTGATAGCACCAAAGTATTGAAAGCCCTCTAATAATAAAAAAAACCCCCGTTGTGACACTGTTCCTGCTTGTACTCAGATGCAAGCCATGGTGTCTGCATTTCTGATGGAGGATGTAGTTGTCTCCTGGAGTACATAAGGTTTCAGACAACAGTTTCTAGTGAAATTTGAGATTGCTCAAAGGTGCTAGAATTACCAAAGTGCTCAAATTAGTGAATAGGGTTTAATAAGGTTCTGCTGAAAAAATGGAATGATAGTAGTGGAGATGTCAGTGGTTTAGGCAAAGGCTATGATGTAATGGTGAAAAGATGAAGGAAATGGAAGTGGCTAAACATGAAACAAATTGAATTGAAAAATGAGGTGTGTCTTTTGATCACAGCTCTGGTGACTGTTCACAGATAAATTCTTTTTATGCACAGGAGCCAAAATGCAAAGACGGGAGTGAATATTTTGACAGCAGAATGGACAACTTTCCTACGGACACACTGGCACCATCACAGCTCTCCACCTTACTGTGGTCTCCTGGCTCCAGCCATGCCCTGTCCCAGAGAAGCGAGTCCACCAATGCTGTCAGCAGTGATGCCTTGAGGCAGAACATTTATGAGAACTTCATGCGAGAGCTGGAGATGAGCAGGATGAACTTGGAGAATACGGAGACCTCATCGGAAACAGAAGACTCCAGTGGCGAGTCCCTTAGCTCCTTGGAGCAGCTGGATTTGTTGTATGAGAAAGAGCAAGGAGTGGTGCGCAAGGCAGGGTGGCTGTTCTTCAAACCCTTGGTCACCCTGCAGAAGGAGAAGAAGCTGGAGCTGGTCACACGACGGAAGTGGAAGCAGTACTGGGTCACGCTCAAAGGTAAAACAGCCACGTTGATTCTTTACCTTGGCAGCAGCAGTTCTTTTTGTTGTGTCTCAGCAGCATTTCAGGCATGCTGGTTTCTGTTAGCAGGTTTAGGGGGATCAGAAAATCACACCTAACTTTACAAGGTCTAACGACCATCTAAAGTGGAGCATGTGCCTAAGCAGCCCACTGAACTGAGGTGCTGCTCGATATCTTTGGGACTGTGTGTGCAGCCTTGTGTTACCAATACCATAGTGAGAATTATTTTGTCTGACTTCCTAGTTTGTGTGTTAAATCAGATTGGGGACTTAGAAGATGCTTTTGGATGTTTGGAGGTCAAAGAGCAAATTGGACCAAAGTTTGGGAGCATTGGGAGAAGTCACTGGTGCCCAATTCCTTGTTACAGACACACAGTTCCTTAAGGCTCTGGTATGAAATTTACTGAAATATGTAATTTGTAATAAACATTTGTAAAAATGTTTAATTCATTTCTAGCACTTTAGGTGGCAATATATTAGAGAGGTGAACTCCCTGTGCCAGAGCATTTATACAGACAAACTTGTGTGGTTCATCATGGAGGAAGCTGAAGCAGCAGCAGGGAAAGCCCAAGGCTACCATTCCCAGGTCTTGAAGGTCTCCCTCCTTCCCCTGGGTGGTACCGCTCCCGGCAGTACCAATCCTTTCTGGCTTTTGGCATGCCCAGCTTCCCATCTCCTGCAGCTGCTCCTGTTGTGAAAACAGCCCCAAGGGAGGGGAATCCATGCAAGGGGGCTGCTGCAGGTGTGACTGTTGTGCTCCATTTATGGCTCAGAGGGTGTTGTGAGAAGTGTACAGGTGTCAGGAAGTGTGAGAAGGAAAGTAATCTCTATTGTGGGGAGGAAGGGAAATTTAATGGGTGAGTTAATAGGTCTTTTAAAAAATTTGAATTGCATCCAAAGGATTTGCCTTTCGGTAAATATAATACTAAGTTAATGAGTAAGGAAATGATCAAGCTTGATAATTTCCTATCATATCTGGGACTAGAGGAGTGAAAATAACAGCTTTTTCACAGGTTGCCCTTTTTAAAATTGTGCATGGGTGTAGACCTGAAGAAAAATGAACAGCAAACAGCAAGTTCTGGTAATGTTGTGCTTGATAGTGCTGATTGAAAAGAAGCAAACTTGCTAGAATGAGGCAATTCTGCCTAATAATTCAGAGACTTGTTATCAAGGGATCAAAATGTAGGCAGGCTTAACAGTTTAAATCACTTGCCCTGATCATCAGATAGCATGATTCATGCTTACAAGCAGTGTATACAAAGGAAAAAACAGTACCTGAATTCCACCCTCTTACTGTGTGTGTGTTTGTGTTATGGAGTATGAATGGAGTTTGATCTGCCTCACCTGAAATTCAGTTTCTAAACAATTCTATCAACACTCTAAACTGAAATATGTTATATATTAATAGTGCATGCAATAATAAAGCTCTGGCAAGCAATTTAGGTGCTTCATGTTCTTTTTTTGACTATAAAATTGGCTTATTGGTGATCTTGAACAAATTGCATCCCTTCTTACTACCTGAATTTCCTCAGTTACAAAAAAAAGGAACAATAAAATCCTTTGTAAAACGCTTCATTAACTTCTGACATTATAAGTGTTAGATACAATGCTTTTTATTTCAATGGTTGATACAGCTGCATTCATGGTGTCTTCTAGTTTGCTAGCTGTTTTAAATATACATTCCTCATTTCCTTGATCTTTTACCTTTATTGTCCTGTGGAGACTTCTGATTCCAAAATAAACTTGCCTGTCTGGATATCAAGGCGTACTTCTGTTTTCATAATATACTATATCAAGATCAAGGTGCTTGCTTTGGTTCCCTTTATACAGGTTTTTGAATAAATCTGTATTTAATTTGTTCTTGAAGTTTAAACAGCCAAGATATTTTAAAGCAAGACTTAAAATAGTCACATATGCAAATGGAAAACAGCATGTTTATTTGCGCTCTGTTGAGACGTGTTTAATTATAAGTATGCAGAAGGCTTATAACCATCTGGTGGTTACCTGCCAGACTTAAAAGTATATATGTCCTGAGGCCTCTACTCCACTTTCAGGGCCACCAAGACCTGAGCCTGGATAGTAACCATGTACCAAAAAGAGCTCTCTTTTCCATCTGTCCTGTCCAATTAGTTTCCTTTAACAAGGGAAATTGCTTTCCTGTTGCTCTCCCCCTTCATCTTAAGTTTTAATTAAAATACTTGGACAATAAGCAGTCCCAGTGGGTCTGACAGAGCTTATGAAACTAGCTCCTTCCAGGGATCACTGGACTTGACCCAAAGATATACCTGGGGTGCCATACACCCAAGCATATATGAATGCCCTTCACAATTTTTATTTGTGTACATATAAACTCTCAGGATAAAATATAACTTATCTTCAGTTAGAGCAAATAGGGGAAATATGGGAATATGGAAATATTTTTAAATAAGTCTTAAAAACTTCTGCACTTTCCTAAAATGTAGGAGTGGAAGTGGTTATATGTTGCTGTTGCTGCTGAATACAAGAGAAGACTTGGTTTTCTGGATTTAGTTTGCCCTGTTATGTTCAAATGACATTTTTGATATGCAGAGTGGTACAAACCATGTCCTTTTTTTTTCCAACTGCAGAGATCTCCAAGTGTTTCAGTGGCATAAAGAAGATAAAGTGAAGGTTGCCAAGGGAAAATATAGGACCAACTCTATAGGATTTGTTCTTACCCAAAATATTCTGCCAGCCACTTCAGACATTAAGGGGAAAAGGTGTATTTATGTAGTATAGGGGTATTTCTAGGTATTAGATTCCTTACTCTAAAAACTTTTCAGTCGACAGTTGATTTGATCAGAAATCTCTGATACAGTTTTCCCTTTGTAATGGTGTTTTAGAAGTGCAGTTCAGTTCATGACCCCTTGAACAAGCAATTTGTTGCATCTTGGGGGAACAGTGGGTTATAATATGAGGCAGGAAGGAAAGGCTGTAAGGGGTGGAGGGGACAGGCCCTTCTTGAGCCAGTGTCACTGCCAAAGGCAACATGGCACTGTAATCATACTGCTGTTGGCTAGGATCAACTGTCCTCTACTGGGATCAAGTCTCCTCCACTCTCCTCCAGAAGTAATTCCACTTGTTATACTTGGGATTGTCATCATCAAGGATGAAGTTTTTTTTCTGGATGCAAGCTTCATACTTTAGCTATTACATTGTTTACAAGACTGAACATGCTCAAACTCAGCCCCTTTAAACTGTTTTAAATTAGTCAGAATTGTCTGAGTCTCCAATTTTCAGCTAGATTCAAGGAAATCTGGTTTAAATTTGAGAAGTTTATTCACTAAGCATGTTGTATGAAGACAAAAGATTCTGCAAATCTTTTCAACAAATATGAAGGTTTCTTAAGTGGCTGTTATGAGAGAGTTGGTTCAGTTTAATAAAGAAACACAAAAGCCGATTTAACCAAGCGGGAGTTAATCTTTTCTACATGCCTTAACATTTTAGTAGGCTGAGTTTATTGATAGAAGGGTCAGAAGGAACCTTTAGTCCTGCTCCCTTGCCATTGGCAGGGACATCTTTCACTATAGCAGATTGCTCAAATCCCATCCTACCTTAACCCTTGGATGCTTGCATATTGAGGTGTCCTGATTTATTAAGTCCATAGATGTAAGTTGTGTCCCTATTAGATGTCTGTTTCAACTTTTCATTGGCAATTTCATCATTAATTTTGCTTGTTTTTCTGTGTAAAACATCTTCCTTTTGGATCTGTTTTGGAAGAAGAATGAAACTGATGTTTCCTGCCTCTGAAGGGTGTCTTAATTCACAAAAATATTTTATAATGTTGGGAGATCCATAACTTACTTTCTCCTCTTTTTTTTTTTCTTTTTTTTTTTGTCATCCTTCTTAACTGCCAAAGGTTGTACTCTACTGTTTTATGAGACCTATGGAAGGAACTCAATGGAGCAGAGCAGTTTGCCTCGATATGCCCTGTTTGCAGAAGACAGTATAGTTCAATCTGTTCCAGAACATCCCAAGAAAGAAAACGTGTTCTGTCTCAGCAATTCTTTTGGAGATGTCTATCTATTTCAGGTAACAGGAGGCATGCATAACATGGTGGCTGTTTCTGTTTTAGGATGTGTTTGCGAGTGTACGCGTGTTATCTGTATGATTGCATGTACACATGCACGCGCATCATGTTTGTGCCTTTGACTTAAAAATAATAGCACAACTGCACTGTTGCATTACACTATTATAATATTATTTGTATGATATGGCTTCAAGTATTACACCAGTTGGCTCAGTCAGCTATGGTTCAGAAACAAAAAAAACAAGGATCACAAATCTGCAAGAAGCTCTGGATACCTGCTTGGTCACAAGTTTCTAAAACATCAACTTTTAAATAATTTTTTTTCACATCTATTAGCATTCCACCCTTACAGAATGGTGTGCTCAACCCTGAATCTGCTGGCCACAGAGTTTGCTTGAGCAAGATACTCAAGAGAGTTAAAAATAATAAAAATGCCTTGGCTGCTCAAGTACACTACTGGTAATGTGAATAAAGAACAGTGTTATGTGGAACTGCCTGCATAGAAATGTGTTGATTCATGGGCACACATGTACATATCTCCAGAGATACTTTGTATAGATTGCATTCTCTTTACCTCAATGTTGCCTTTCCACTAACATAGCACTTTTAAAGTAAGCAAATACCTCTCTTCAAAAATCTCACATATAAAATCTTCTCTGCTGTCACAGCATTGAAGGTTTGTCTTTGATATCTGGTAGTGTTTACCTTAGTTATCTGGAGGAATGAAAGGTGCAAGTCACATCTTTCCCACAGCTTATGGGGCTCTTGTGCTCCTGGGACTTTCAGACCTTGCAGATCTAAGAAGCAGAAGGTTAGAGACAAGTCATGATGGAGTGCAGGAAAATGCAGGGAAATCTCACACTTCCTTAATTTACTCAGTTCTAAAGAAAACCTTATTTCACTTGGTTAAGATAAAGTGCCTAAGATGACAGTGAACCCATCAAGCACTTCATGCCCTAGAGCTTTGATTTTTTTTTTTTTTTCCTCTTCTCTGCTCTCAATGTTGCATCATTGATTGGTTTTGCAGGCAACAAGTCAGACGGATCTGGAAAACTGGGTTACTGCCATACATTCAGCCTGTGCTTCCCTCTTTGCAAAGAAGCTTGGAAAAGAGGACACTGTCAGGCTGCTGAAAAATCAGACCAAGAGTCTCTTCCAGAAGATTGACATGGATGGCAAAATGAAAAAGATGGCAGAGTTGCAGCTCTCAATTGTTAGTGATCCAAAAAACAGAAAGGCCATAGAAAATCAGGTACTGGAAACAAATTTTTTATGGGAGCATATTTGTCATTACTTCTTGCTTTGGTCTCTATTTGTGCTTTCTAGGCCTGAGAATAATTGTCTTGGACATAGCTGGCACAGTGGTTGTAATTATTGCCAGGTTTCTACAGCAATCCAGAGCAGTGCAGGAGGCAGGGTTTTCAAAGCTGCACAACAGACTGTTCTGTTTTATGAGCTATTTCTTGTCTCTTGTGTGAAAATGTAATTAATTTTTACTCATTTGTGTTAATAATATCTATCTGTTATGTCGCATACCACTAAATACACAGTATGTTCTGTGAATAATTTATTTTTATATTGCAGAAGAGATTGAAGAGTAGGTACTTGGCAGTATTGTTTTGCACCTTAAGACAGCAGTAGGGAGAATACTTTGTCCTTCCTCCAACTTTATTTTTGTAGTGGCAGACAAAACCGTGTGCTTCCAGTTGAAATTTAACTATGACTAATGATCACCTCATTGTTTGTGTGGTGATGAATAAACATGAAGCCTTACTCTGCTCTCACTTCTAGCATGTGAACCACAGATGACTCCAGGGATACTTTATGGAAGTACATCTTGCAGTGTTGCTGCCTTGCCCATCTTTGGGGTACCCCAAAAGTTTTGCAGGTAGTAACAGGCAAAATATACTTGAATTACTTAGACATGCTTAGTGTTCAGCTAATAACCGCACTACCTGTGGCCTCTTGTGCGCTAAACTTGTCTAGTAGTTTAGCCTAAATAAGTCTGTGGACTGAGGTTGCTGTATCTTTAGTTTTATTAGGCCATTTACAGAAGACTTCTGATAATTTCAACTGATTGACTAGCCTTTGAGAGCTCAGCCCTACCTGCCCTTCCTGTCAGAGTAACTATTCCTCTGTCAGTACTTCATGCTGCATATTACGGCCCCTTGAGTAGCAAAGGGAGTTCATTTTTTTTGAACCAATATGGCATAGTTATTTCTCTTTGGTTGGTGAAACATTTGTAGTTTCAGGGATTTGATGCTTATAATATTTAAAATACTTACTCTACTGGCTTGGACTTGATGAAGAGCAGACTAACAGTAGTACTGACTTCACTGCCAAGCTCTTGTGGCACACTTGAGTCTGAAGCTGTATGAACAGAGTTCAAATAACATGCACGTTTGCGTAAGGATTTGCTGTGCAGATGTCCATAAGCGTTTTGAGTGCTCAGATGTTCATAATTTATTTCCAGGTCACTTTATTTCAGGGTTCAGAGATGAGTGGGGTGAATGGAGGAGGAAAAACGTTAAACATCCTTTTATTGCGGTAGGCTTTGAGACCTAGAAGAATATACAGATTTCTAGAGATGTCTAGTGCTTCTAACATGATGCACTGAGGAAAAATCCTGATGTAGATTAACTTGGTTTATCCCTCCCACATCAGATATTCCAGTTAGTAGTTCATTTAGAATCAGCTGAAGAGTATTAATGGTCTATCTTAATATCTGCTAATTCGCTGTTCTGTCCTTGAAGAACTGCCATTGTTTTCCAGCTCTGGAAGAAGTTGGCTTCATTTTGTAGAACTGAAATCCATCTCTAGGGCTGCAGAAGATTTATTCCTGTTTATCTTCTGTCAGTGTATGTCTCAGAACATTGAATGGGCACAGACCACTGGCACAAAGAATGAAGGGGATCATTGCAAACATCCAGTAGCTGGAAAACAATAAATTTCTAGCAAGAATTTTCTCCATTCTTGATTCCTTTGATTTCTTTAAAATCTCTCCTTAGAATTGCCTAAGGTTTGCTGGCCAAATCACTTCAGAGAAAAGTTGATAAATAACTCGGTTGCCTAATCTAATTTGTTGTCTCAGATTGACTTTTGCAAAGAAAAAATAAAATCTTGATGTAATTATTAATTGAGAATTCTTAATATGCATAGTAAGTGAATGATTTTGAGAAAATGTTACTCCTGAGGGAATATTTTGCATATATGTAGTTGTGGTTGTTTAGTTGTCTTTTGACTATTTTGAGAAACAAGAGAATATAAATTCTGTTTTTGGTTTTGTGTAAATTTGATCGTGTTTCAGTCATGTGGCAGATGTTATTCCTCCATGCTGAAGTACATAATATTGCCAATATTGTATTTCTTAAGCATGCCATGTATCCTGTGCTGGAAATCCTCCCTGGTGACTTATTTTGGGAAGCCAGTGGAAACAGTGTGATTGACTTCAGAAGACTGTGGTGGTTTTTTATGTAGAAAGAACTTATTTTCACTGGGGAATTATCCTGACTCTGATTTCTAGAGCCTTTCTTCTTTTCCTTCCTCTTCCTCAGAAAAGCAACCACCAAACGTCAACTTGCTCTTTGCTTTCACTTCTATATTGACTTAAAACTAATACTTTTCTGCTGAAGACTTAATAATTCTCCGGGCTTTAAAAGCAAGCAAAACATTTTTTTGTTTCAAAATTACCACCACCTGAAAGGCAGTTGTTCAAAGCAAACATGCACTTCTAAAGTTGCTATAGGTATTTTGATACACTTATGTGCTTCTTTTTTGTTATCCAGCAAATGGACTAGAGAGGCTCATCTGATACTATTTGGTAAATTTTGTGAATTTGAAGGCAATCAATTGATAAAACCAGTGCTAAACAGAAGTATAAACAAACAGCAACAGCAAGAAGACAAAAACCCCCATTGTTTTTCTATAGGAATTTTTATTTTATGGGCTTGACACTATCTAACTGGTTGGGAAATGTTTTCAGTCTTGTGGCTTATATGAGGGATTCTCTCTACCTGGGTTAACTGGCCTAATAATAATAATAGTAATAGATTTTGTAAGTGTTTAAAAGAAAATTTTAGCCCTTCACAAAGCTATTGATATTGCTGGTCAGTTTAGAAGAGATCAGTGAAGCATCTGCAAGATGGCAGTGTGGCTGGAAATCTCAAATCTGCACATGCCACCTACAGCCACACACGTTTTTATTAATTTGTGAAATAAATAAGTTGTGTGTGATGGTATTATCCCAGCGTGTAACTTCTCTCCTCAAGTGAAGAGAATTAGGACAAAAGGTAGCAAGTTTGAAAATCTCCTGGTGCTGAGATGAATTTCAAAGCCTTTCTTTAAACATGGAGTTCTGTTAGTGAAAGGGATTATTAGCATTCATTCAGTGCTCTTATAACAAAATATTGCACATTAAGTCAGAAGTGGAGCTGCCTCTGCCTGCAGAGATGGTTTTAATGGGGTGGAAAATCTATCTCACAAGAGAGGGCACTGCAGCCCTATGTGTAATTGTTTATTTACTTGGTACATAAGTCTATCCTGATGTCTCACTTTAGAACAAAAGTATGATTAATAGTTGCTTGAAAGCATTATGGAGTTTTGTCTTCAAATTTTAAATATGTTGGTATAATCATGTTTCCAAGCTATTCAGAGGTTTCTGATGTGATTCATATTTTCTCTGCATACAATTCTTAACTTTTCAGAGGGTTAGGAACATGTGTATTTACTTGCAGGCACTGAAATGGTGAAGCATTAGTAAGAACAGGAACATGCTTGGAGATACGTTTTGTGGAAGTTTTCATGTGTCCTCTACCTAAAATCAGTTTGTCTATTGCCATTAAAAAAAAAATCAGTAAGATGGTCTGTTTATTCTGGGTCATTAAATTAATTAGTACTTTTTTTCTCACATTTGAAGAAAGATAATTGGAATAGGTCTCGGAATTTATTCTTCTACCTCCACAAAGCTCAAATTTCATTTCTTAACTTTCTGTAGAGCATCTGATGAAATATTTTCTGACATTGAGATCCAAATTTTCAGCAACAGTCAAGGACAGTCTTTTCAGGGAGCTTTGCTTACATGTCATCATTGCTGCAGACAAATTCAACTGGAATCTCAACACATAGTAACTTTTCATTCTTCCATACCCTTTTAATCTTAAAGAAAAAACAACATTGTCCAAGCTTGCTAGAACAGATCTTCAGTTTGTGTGGTCTTTGAACAGGATAGAGCAGAGCTCTGCTTTCTGAGAGGTCAGTTCAATTTCTTTCCAGGTGTTACTCTTCAGTAAGGATGCTCCTTCCCTCCATCACTAGCAAAGTATTTCTCTTTAGTAGTAGTAGTAGGCAGGGAGTGAAGTGAGTGGACAGACAGAAAGTTAGGGAAGTTCATCTCCATTCTCTCTGCACTGTTACTGTTTTACAGATGGGTGAATTTCCCCCTTTGTTTTGCAAAGATTTAGCATAAAGTAATGAAAAATGAATGTGGAGTTGCATAGCATTATCTCACACAATAGAGCTGGTGGGGCAGCGTGTTCAGAAAAGGCTGGTGGTCTGGGTTTTGGGGAGTGCAGCTGGATAATAAAATTCAGTGGCTTGCTTACTTACATCCCTAGCTATAGATATATATGTGGTATCACCAATTTCTGTCAGATTTCCAACAAGATATGAATTGGGAACACATGTGTCTGCTTTTGTGCTATCAGAGGTACTGGGAATAAGGTTACCTCTGTCTGTCTTGGTTAAAAATTATGAAAATTTTGTTCTTCAAATGCAGCCAAAAATATGACATTTATTGTAAAACACCTCCATTGTCTTCTTATTTCAGGAAGATTTCTTAACCTTTTTTAGATCACCATGCAAATGAAGAATAAATTGTTGCTAATTGCACATGAGTGTTGTTGTACTCTATTACAATGCCTTCTTTATTTCTTTAAACTAAAAGTTATGATAGCATCTCAATAGTGTTTTTCAAAGTAATGGAGTTTCTGGAAGAGTGATGTTTTTGCTTTTTTGAGTTCTCTTTAGGAAGTAATGACAATAAAAATCTGTTCCCTGTCCCCAGAAACCAAGTGACTCATTTTTCCAGATGGATACAATATGAATTGTGTCTGAGAACTAGGGACTGGAATGCAAAGAGTTTGGTGGTGTTTGTAATGTGGTTGAAAAGCTGTACATATAAAACAGCAGCAGTTTCTTCTCTATCCATAGAGATCCCTACATCAGTCTGCAGAGATACTTTCCATCTGAAAATAAGATATTGTGTAGGGAAAAATTGAGATTTTTTTATTGCTATAGATAGTGAATTGTGTCAGCAAGGCCCTCATGCTTCTCCATGGTATAAAAACTACTATTTAAAAAAATCAATTTTGAAGGCTTAAGTACTGAGAGAAGGCCCTCCTTCCTGTGCATCTTTTCTTTTGTGCTCCTTCGAATAGCTGCCAAATGAAAAGCTGCTGTTTTGTTATCAGGTGAGCTGTCCAGGAGTTTTTTCCATCTTTCTTCTAGTTCATTGAGGTATCATTACATTGAGTTGACGTAATGTAGTTGCTGGCCTGGCTTTACACCATTCACACACTGACTGGGGTTTAATACACTGAGCTCTTTTTACTTTGTACAGAACATGTTTGCAAATGAGACAGTTCTTCCTCGTCCCCCCAAAAGATACTGTTTGCACTGCAGTGTATGAAGGATGAGGGGCCAGGGGCAATTTGCAATTTTTTTTAGTGTCTGGACAGATTTTTCACTGTCCTGGAGGAGAATTGACTATTTATGTTCTGAAAATGATCATTAGTGCTGAAGTTCTGCCAAAAGTACCACACTGATATTACTTTGTGTGTTAACTATTAATAACTCATTCCTACACTAAGTCTTTGATGCAAAAGCTTACCGCTCACAGAATTACTGTCTTGTCCTTGCACCAGGCTTCCTTGCATGAGTTTTCCTGGTAGCCCAGGCTAAATAATTCCCAGGGCTTCCCACATTTTACTCCTTTTTATCTCTCTACCACAGCTTCCTTTTCCACTCTACCTCACAGGATCCTACTAGGTTCAATACATTTATTTGGGTGGCTCCTTCTTGCCTTTCTCCCAAGCTCTTTCATGCTGCCACTAAACGAATAAATCCTTGCTGGACATTTGCCTGGACTGGCAATGACATCCTCCCTTTCCTCTGGACAAACCCTTTAATGTTTTCAGTTTCGTGTGTGCCCACTTGTTCTTGGTATGCCTCACTTCAGGCCGTATCTCTTATCTCTTTTCAGACTCACTTCATGCTGGTGTTAGCCTTTGTCACTCATTCCTGCTCCCACAGCTGTCTGCTTCATCCACTTTTTCCTGTTTGTTTCTGAGCAGATTTCAAAAGGGCCGTTTTGTTTGTGGATGATGAAGTTAAGTCCTTGAGCCTTCTTTCGGGTAGTCCTCCCACGTGGGGCAGAGATTTGCCTCACACAATAGCAGAATAGGGATTGCAGCAGCAAGTCTGCAGGCTGTAAATTAACTTCATGGACCAGGTCATACTGTGCTTTGAAGTTGTTGCTTTTTTATTTGTGTGCTTCTCCCGTTTAGTCTTCAAGAATATAAATCTCTAGGAAGAATTATCCTAGTTTTAAAGCCTTAGACAAATAGCAGCTGGTATTGGTTCATGGTCTCCAATTGGTTCCAGACATCCCTGGTTTTGATAAGACTACAAGACAATCCCAGAAATTCCTTGCCTACAGCTTTTGCTAATGCCATTAAATGTAACATTGTGATTACTGATGCTTTTGGAGCTGATTAACCAGCATCCTGTGTGACTGATAAACACTGTAATTTAATTATTTCTTCAGAATGCCCCCATGTCATACCCCACTCCCCCGTCTTAGATTATCTTTATCTTAAAATACAACTTCATGCAAATGTTTCACAGGGATTTTGAAGGATGCCTGTGCTCAGCCTGTGTTCCACGAGGACAGGATCCTCCACTCCAGCAGTGCCCAGAACAAGGCTTGCTCTGTTCCTGAGCTATTAAAAGTTGACTTGGCTCTGTACCCACAGAGGTGTCATCTGGAAGGGAAAGACACTACCTGAGCTTGTAGCTTTTGGCTTTGTGCAAAGCTGACAACCATGTTTTCATTCTAGTTGGATGTTGACACAGAGAAAGAGCTCATCTCGCAATCTCCTATTGGAGTTGTCCCATGCNTGTTGGGGGGGGGGGGAGAGGAGGGTAGGAATTATCATATACACCCAAGGAAAAAAAAAGATTATTCTTTCTGGAGTGCAGAGGATTTGTGTTTCAAATGTCTGTGATGAGAGGTTAGCAAGGTATCTTCATTATGTATATATCTCTATCCTTTTTCACTAGACTTCTGAAAATTGATCTCATTATAGGCTTTTGTAAATTCTGTCTTTTGTTTTTAATAGTAATTTTTTGAATGATTTTGAAGTGTATTGTAAATTATGATTTTGCATTCATGCCTGTACAAAATGGCATACTGTCTTCCATTTCTTCACCCTACTCACCAAGTAAGATTTACCTCTTACTTCCAAAAGTAACCAATGCCACAATTTGTGAGCACATGGGTAAGGAAGCTGACTGGGTGCAGTTTCTATCAGTTGTAGCAAAACTTTAGCACCATTTTGTTAACAGCGCCTATTTTCCCCTTTCTTTGCTTACTTCTTCATTCTTGAAAGTAAAGCAGCAAAATATTTGTTTAATTCTTGAAATATTTGGCAGCACTGTAAGGAAACTGAACTGATTTTGCTTCTAAATGAGCCTAAAGGGCATAGTCCATGTGAGATTTTTATATTTGCCAGCTTGTTTCCTGAGTCACAAAGGTGTGCTTGTCCCAGCCTTGGCTAATCTCACTGTGAAGTGGTAAGGTCCTGTGCATGTGAGAGCAGGCAGGTGTGCCAGAAAAAGGTATGAAGCCAGGGCTTCTTAGAGAAACATGATGAACTTTCTCCACAGCCCTAAATGACCTGTTGAACAGGCAGCTTGCAGTGATTGGAGCTGACACTGGAAGATCAGTGTTGTCAGGGGATTTCAACAGTCATCAGTACATGGTCTTGGTGTACCTTGACCTAATGAACATGCTTTTTCTGCCTTCTCATTTGTTAGTGGGCTTTCTGCCTTTTTAAAAATTTGTACTACCTAGATTTATTACTGTATGATGTACATTGATTGTACAATCTGCAGGGCAGATTTTTGCTGCAGCTACCAGAATATAAGTTGGGGAAATGAAGAGCAAAATTTGACTTTGGTGCACCGCATAAGAATATGCGTTTAAATAAGTGTGTATGTTTTAAATGATTGTGAATGTTTGTTTAAATGAGTGTGTATCTACACAAATATTTAAAATCTGTTATCTAAGCCTTGATTCAGAGCTTTCAGTCTCATATTTGAGTCTTCACTTTCCTAATTTTACATTGAAACTGGATTATGTTGTTGCATCTTCATGTAGCCATGCTAGATATATTTTAAGAATTGCATATTTACATTCCTGCTTTTGGTACAGTGATTTGTATTAGTTGTATATAGCCGTTTTTTTGCATTTTTCTGGATGTAATAATGCATTACCCTGTTAATCAGAGCAAGAACCACAAGTACTGTTTCCTGTTTGCAGTTAGAAGAACCATAGGATGGTAGTAAAGAATGAAGAGAACCTGCCACTGTAGCTACTTTGTTTTGCACGGTGTGTGAAGAATGGCTGTTTTCTACTTTGCTTTCAGCCAGCCAGCTACACAATCTAAGTTAAAAAAACTAAGACTAATTTCCAAAAAGAAGGGGGTGGTGGGAGGGAAGAAAGGAGGGGGAAAAAAAAAAAAAAGCAAGCCTTTGTGAACCACAGGGTTGTGTTTTTATGTAACTGTTTTTGTGGCTATCAAACTACCCGAAGTTCATGGTATGTTCATCTTGTCAGTATGCGTTTAAGACCACCAGCTTTGTTTTATTTCAAGTCATCTTCTGGGTTGATGTAACACAATATGACTGAATGTGTTTTGGCAGAGAATAACTAATCTATTCCATATACTACCAGATGAAAGCAATTTACTATGGGTTTGGGGAAGCACTTGAATTTTCAGTGCAGCCCACGAAGATATTTTTCCCCCATTTAATTGTCCCTTTTTATATTCAAACAGATCCAGCAATGGGAGCAGAACCTGGAAAAATTTAACATGGACCTTTTCCGAATGCGATGTTACCTGTCCAGTTTGCAAGGTGGGGAGCTCCCAAACCCAAAGAGTCTTCTGGCTGCTGCCAGTCGTCCTTCCAAACTGGCACTGGGGAGGCTTGGCATTTTCTCTGTCTCATCCTTCCATGCACTGGTAAGTCTGAATGCACTTTCATGGGTGTGTTGCACAAAAACATCATCAGGGATAATGCAAGGATGCACCCACATGCATTGCTCAGGCAGCTCTGTGCCCTTCTCACCCTCTCTGCCTGCTCCTTGGCTGCAAATATCTTTTGTTCTACAGGATATAGCCATGGCTTTTATTTTTTGCTCCAGAGGACTCCAGACTTGGAGTCCCTCCTAAAAAGGAAGTATTCTTAGAATAGGCTAAAGCTAGAGACTATTCAAAATTAAATGTCCCTTTTTTAAAGGACTGTGGGCTGTGTTTCTAAAGAAGAATGAGTGAGATCCTCAGCTATGTAACCTGTTGTCACCCAATCAGCTTCAAGTACAGCAGTAGCAGGTTCACCTCTGCTCTTTAACCTTGGCAGGGCTGCAAGACTGATCTTGGCAGAGAGGGCTGGACCACATTTGCTACATGTGAAGCCCAAAGAATAGTACTGAAAGATCCATCAGGAAATATGTTCCTCTCTGCCACTGTTTTTATCTGTGTGGTTTGTTCCATTCCTCGTTAATAACTCAATGCCATAGCATTTATCTCCTGTGTTTGGCAGTCTGGAGGTCTGTCTTCCTCTAGCAATTTCATACCTGAATGATAGGTTATAGCTCTTCTTCAGAGCCTTTTCATTAGCTTTTGTTTTACAGAGCAATATTTTCTCAGATTCTTCCTTCCTATGGCTTCTAATTTTACCCCATGAGAAAAAAGTTATGCTCCCAAACCACTGGAAGACTGAAACAAGCATCACTGCTGAAAGTTTAAAACATTGTCCTTGCACTTTGGCATGTTACATTGAGATGAACTGAAGTAACCCTCATTTGATGCCTCAGGTTGAAATAACTGTCAATATTTTGCTATTACAAAAGTGATACAGGAGGGTCTGTCTCTGTGTTTAAATAGATCTGCTCCAGGGATGAAGCTGCTCTCAGGAAACGTACCCTGTCTCTGTCGCAAAGGGTTCGAAATAAGAAGGGTTTATTTTCTTCTCTAAAAGGATTGGACACATTGGCAAGAAAAGGAAAAGAAAAGCGACCTTCCATAACTCAGGTAGATCTTATTTGCTGAGGAGAGTTTATAATGGCTTGCTTCTCCTGGGGTTCAATCCTGCAGGGTGCTGTTAGTGCACAGGGTAGAAGACATTTGTCCATCAAACCTGCATCCAAGGTGTGGCAAACTTGCAGTGGGATCATCACCTGTGAAGAGTGTATGTCTAATTTGGGGGGTTTTTTTTCTGATAAGTAAGATTAGTGAATGACAGGTTTTGACCCAGTAATTTAATTATTGCCAGGTTGGAATTTATAACAAAACTTCTGGCACATTGCAAACTGTTTGGAAGTAGAGTTTCTTTCAAGATAGCCTCTGTGCACAGTACTTTATATAGTGTGTGCTTGTTTGTGACTGGGACGCTGAAGCACTGTTGCAATTCAATGTGGAATGACATAGGTGAGTCTTTAAGGGGAAAAGAGACTGTGTAAAGACCATGGCCATCTTTGGCATGGCCTGTTAAAGGAACACACACTTCCTGGAAGTACATTTTAGCCACCAGGAGAGGACTGCTGTCATGCTGGGAGTCAACTCTCAGTATAGACAGCTGACAAATAATGTCAGAGTGGTTTACTGAAGACTTGGCACGGGTTTGGTGTGCAGGGTCAGGCTGGCTCTTGGGAGAGGGGCTATGATGATGTGTGTCCCACTGAAGGGCTACATTGCTGGTGAAACCACAGCATCTTTTTCTCTTTCTGGAATTAATGGCCCATGCTTACATTTAGTGCAGGCTGCACACTTCAGGAGTCTGTCTTTTCTCAATAAAAGCTCAGTTATATGGAAAACAAAAGTTTGCTGGCTTTTCCCTGAAAAAATAAAGGTAAATAAGAGCAGAGACACTTTTTGACAGTGGGGCAGAAGTTATAGAGGTGCACTCTCAGTCTGAACACTAGCCTTTGCCATGTCTGCTGTTGCTCCTGCAAAGCAGTATTTTGTGCATTGTTCATTAGGTAACTTTGTTCCTGTTGTTCCCTGGCCCTTGATTTTATTAGTCACAAAATCTCTGGTCAGCACTTGAAAATTGGCTGTTCTTGCATGTCTGGTAGTCTGTTGCAGAATATTTAAACAAGCCTACCTGTACATGTCTTGCTATAGACACAGAGCTGATCCAACAGATTCGGTGTTGTAAAATAACACATCAGGTTTTTCTGGTCTAGTGGTTTGTAGTTTCAATAGGTAAATATCTATGTATTGCACTGGCATTAAACTTCTGCCTGTTACACATTTTAGCTCATTGATCAAGGTGTGTTAACATTATGAAACTGATTAATAAAAGTCAAGTCTGTTTTACAAAAGAAAGAAGTAAAGGGGAAATTTTCCCTAGGTCATCCTTTTCACATAACTTCCCCTGTGTTCCCCAGCAGCAGAGTCTGGTCTGAGAGTCCTGCACCTCTATTTCTTTATTAATATGAGCCCTGAGGAAAGGAATGTTATGCCCTTTAGCTCTGTTCCCAGCAGAGCTGATACCTTGCACTGTTTTTAACTGTGTAATACATCTCCTCATATGCTTTATAGCCCGTGAAGGGGATTCTGTGGAGCTCAGGGACAGGGAATATTATATCTGTGGCAAGGAGAGGATGCTCCTGCTACCCTCCCAGTGCTTTTCTGAGCAAAGAGAGGGAGGCCTATTGCAGGCAGAGGTACTCCCAATGGGTCTTTACCCTTCTTATTCCAAACCTAGCAACCAGCTTGCCCAAAAATGTTCTAATTTTTGTAGATGAGCTGGACTTCTTGATTTTTTTTCTTTTTTGTAATTAAACATTCTGCAATGCAAGTAAGGAAATTTAAATGCTGAGTGTTGCCCATAAAAGGAAGGAATTTTTAGGGGCATGGTTTGAAAGATGACCCATAAACCTAGATGATAGCTGAAAAGAGAGCCACATCCTTGCTCGGACTTGTGAATATGCACATAATTCTATAGCAAAATCAGAATAATAGGCGTGAGAAGTTCCTTTTCTGCTTCAGCCAACTGGGTTAAACAGAGAAGTGTAAGTTCTTTCTCTGCTCATTGTGTTCAGATGTTTCTGTCAAGCAACAGATTAAAAAAAAGTATTGATTTCTTGGATTTAAGTTAATTTGACTGTAGCTGGTATGTTTTAATCTACAGTGCCCTGGCTTCAAAATCAGATGGTATATTCTTGAACATCATTGTGCCAGAGAAGAAGTTTTTCATTTTATCTTGTTTATTTTTATGGCATTAATAAAAATGTTCAGAGTTTCTGTGCTGGGAAGCTTTTGTAAACATCAATGAAGTTGCTCAGTCTTCTACAAATCAGTTAATAAAACTGCACTGTAGCAGATGGGGGATGTCTAGGCTCACATTATCCTCAGTTTCTTAAATGCTTATCTACTTTCCTGTATCTAAATGGTGAACTGTTTTGACAAATCATAAGCAATAAAATACTTTTGATTACATCCATGGGTGAGGAAGTTCAGAAGTGGTACCCTTTATTTGCATTGGCAGAAACTGGATTTTGTATGAAATGTAGAGAGAGTTTGTTGTTGTCTTGGATTATCTGAAAGGCTTTTGCTAATACCAAAACCCCCCAAAAGCTCAGCTTTAAGTCTGGTATTATCTTAATTTGTTGACTGCAGAAGGAGTTTTAAAAATGTTTTATAATTTTTTTTTTTTGCTGTTTAAGACAATAATGTTACTTGCTAATCTCAATGTCATATATAAAGTGTAGGTCTATCTATCTATTGTGTTTACACTAGCTTATAACTAAAATATTTGTATCTATAGCCATTTATTGGATAAAAAAAATTAACAAGCTTAGCAACTTCGTGAGATACCAGTAGTTAAATTTCCAAAGCATGTGGGCAGTGTACATCTCAGATCCTGCCTTCATCATTTCCAAAGCAGAGACAGTAGTCAGCTACTTTCATTACTTAATAGTGTGGGGTTTGGATCAACTATGCCTTTAAAGTTAAACTAAAAGTTTTAATTGATTGTGCCAAGAAAACTGGTTAGAAAAGATGAAAAAACTGTAGAGTAGGAAATTTTAGAAACCAGCAACAATGATTTGAAATAGCCCCTTGAAGTAATGATGAGATTTGTAACTCTCCCTAACAGTATCCTGAAGGGTGAAATTTGTAATTCCGTAAAGGTAAATTACTTTAATCTCATTACTAAATAGTAGATGGAAAAAACCAAGAACATGTTTTATACGTCTTTGAATCTGAGGGTGCATGTAGCTTAAAAGAGAAAATCTGCTTAAGTTTTCTTTATAAGGAGAGAGTTGTATTTCTTTATTACTTCTAGTCAGAATAAAGCAAAAAAAGAGTACAAAAATATAGCAGGTTGATATATAGTCCTTAGTTTGGCTTTATTTTTTGGTTTTATTTTGTTTGTTTTTTTTTTTTCAATGAATTTACCCAAAACAGATAAGAAGTTAAGGTGCTTATTTGTTCAACCTATCTCTTTATCTGTGATATTTTCAATAGGTTTTTGATTCAGCAGGAGGACATGGATTTGCTGGCGTGCAGAATTCAGCCAACTCTGCTGAGGTATGATATGCCTGTTCTCTATTCTGCATCATCATGTTTTTGAATTCCTGAATGCATTTCTCTAAGGTAATGGCAGGGCTGGTTCAGAGACTCTAAAGAGGTTCATAAAATGTATTTATTGTTAGATGACAGGATTATAACTCTGCTAAGGAAACCTCTTTAACATAAGTTTCTGAGCATTCATGGTAAGCTTTAAAAAACCAAACCCCTAGAAGCTTCTTCACACACTGATGCATACAGTCTGTACACCGTGAGAGAGACTTGGGGCTGAGCTTTTTTGAAAGCATTCTTCACAGTATGGCAAATCATAGGATGGTTTGGACTGGAAGAGACCTTTACAGGTTGTCTAGTCCAACCTCCTGCAAAACACATGAAAATCTTCCACTAGATCAGGCTGCTCAGAGTCCTGTCCAGTCTGACCTTGGTGGTTTCCAGGGATAGAAGACATATTTTCCCCTTTTTCTGCTTCAACAGAACCTTTGTATTTTGAGTCTTAAGGAAATAAAATCTATGTAAAGTCTGTGGACCATTCCATCAGAGAAGTGAGATTTAATATAAGACTGGAGATTGCCCAAGTACTGGGGAAGGATGGAGCATCCCTCAGCTGCATTACCTAGAAAATAGCTGTGATTTATATTCTCTGATGCCCAGGAGGAGGAATTCTGCTGCTTTTCCCTGCCTGGCCTCAGTCATGGTCCTTCTTCATTCCTCAGCCTCTCTGGGGCACAGTGTTGCCATCCCCCAGTCTGGAAGGGAATCTCCCACTGACAGCAGCTAATCCTGTAATGCTGTTTTGCCTTCTGAAAGTATCTTCACATTTTGCCTGCTCTTTGAAAAAATGGATTGAAGTACCTGAATTCCCTTTGTTACTTGGCCACTTGCCCATTATTTCCTGGAGTGGGAAAGTATTTAAACCAAATTGGTCCTCTTGTTTTCAAAATAAATTGTGATTATGGGGGTCGAAATCAACTCCTGTAGAGAACATTACCAAATTTCTCCGGAATGTATCATTGTGTGTGGTGTGAGATGGCATCCATCTCCCATTGCAGAGATAGCCAACACAGTTAATTCCTGTTTAAACGTGCTGAAACGTGGGAAGGTTTGCCATATGAGAAGTAACCAAATCTCTTGGGCACAGCCCCTGAAGGTTTCTTCTGAAGGCCTGTGACACCAGCCCCTCAGTTGGATGCCAACCCTGTTGGGGCTGGGAGGTTTATGGAGCTGCCTTATACAACAGGGTCTGCTGCAGTTCTCCTGTCCTCTGGCCTAGCAGGAGCCTTTACTCCTCCTGAACCTTTCTGAGGAGACAGAGAGATGTTTTGAAGGCAGGGAGCAGACAGAATGAAATGCTCTCCCTTTGGTGAAGTGTCAGCAGAGGGACAAGGTCTGTCTTCTTGTCCCAGCTCTAGATAAAGCAGCCTTCTCCAAATTCAGGCAGGGGCTCACAGCCCTGTTCCCCAGGTAAAGAGGGACTGTGAGAGAGGTCAATGTGGCAGAAGATTTTGGGCCAGGATTTAAACATTTAGCAGGGTTGTCTTTCTAGATGAGAAAAACCCACACAATTTAGGTGCTGAGTAGAGCTCTGGAGCTAGAAAAACATATCTTTCCTTATTATTTCAACCCTATTTCTGAAACATTTTTTCAATGGGTATGAAATACAGCGTGGGCATTTTTAAGATCCTGACATTTTGGTGAATCATACGACAACTCAGAAATGATTCATCATAATTTTGAAAACCGTTACTCTGGCATCAGCCTGGTTTCACTGGCTGATTTAAAATGAAAAAAAAAAACAAAACAAAAAAAAAAAAAAAAAAAAAAAAAAAAAAAAAACAAAAAACAAAAAACAAACAAACAAAAAAAAAACCAAAAAAAAAACAAAAAAAAAAGAGAAACAGCATCAAAACTTTTATGAAATGCTGCCTGTGGATGGTATTGAATGACAAATAGTGAAGTCTGCCAGGGAAGCTGTATTTTCCCTGAAAAGGATGATAAAACCAGAGTCAAATAGTGGGAGGAAATTATGAAGTAACCTATTGGTCCTGCAGCAGCCCTGTGGCACAACATGTGACAGTCTGCAAATCCTGGCGCCTCTTTCTGGAAAATTGGATGGGTTGTTATAACTTAATGTGGCAATGAATGAATGAACTATTGTGGAATTGGTCACTGCAGGCATAACAGGAAAAAAAAAATCCCTTTTCATGTCAGATTTTCTGAGATGGAAAATGTGGATGAAGCAACAATTCCTTGACTCCGGTTAAGGAACACAGTCATGTTTAATAACAGAGGGAACTTTATCTCAAATTGTATGCTTGAGCATCAGCGTACATGGCAAGGAAAGCTCATGTTGGCTTCAGAGCTTTCTCTCCTGCTATAAAAGCTTACATCAAAAGGTGGCCTTGAACCTATTTCTCATCACCTTAATCCTCTATGATATGAGACTATGGGTTTTTTCATCTCTGACAACAGTGAGATTTATTTCAGTTGCACAGATTTGAAGTTCTAGTGTTGCAGGGCAATAAACCATTGTAGCAGTTGAAAACCTCCCTTGCTGAGGCAAGCATAGCATTGGTTTTCCCTGGAGGAAGCCACCAGGGAAATTCAGCCTCACTCATTTGTGCTAATCACTCGCAGCCTTCCCGCCTTGCCCCCTTTCCCCTGTCTGTTATTTACACTGTGGAGGTAGGTCAGGCTTCATTCTCAGGCAGTTGATTTAGTGCTGAGAGGACTACAGTTCCACAGGAATTACCTTTTTCAACATCACCAGTGTTACAAGCAGGCTGCACCTACAGCCGCCAAGGTCGAACTTCACCTGGTGTAGATTTCAACACTGCGTTAATTGCAGTAGCAGAACATGACTCCTGTTATGTATAAGTTGATGTATTTCAGTAGGATTTCCATCACCTGTGTTAATTGAAATTTCATGTTCAACTAGTTAAAAGGGATGGTTGAAAGCAAGACAGACAAGACTAATGAATAGACTTAGTTCATTAATATTATTATGCCAAACCAATGTTTTTCTGGCATCACATTATTACTATGCCATGATCTGGGTTGTCTGCAACCTGAATTTCTGCATTGTTTGGTAATTAGCTGGATAGGATTGCTTGCTTCATCATTTTTACAGCCACAGTTGTTATTTGCAAAAAGAAAACAATATTGGTCTCTCTGTTGCTACTGCCAGATTGTTGTCAATAAGTTTGCTGCCTGCAGCAAGGGAAAGAGTCCCTGTGCAGCTTTTACAGCAGCTTTTAACTGTGGTGCACCCCTGGGCTTGTGTCCTGGTGGGGAGGCGACAGAATTGTGTAATCAAGGGTCTTTATGTAGGCAACAAATTCCCCCCAGCCCAACAAGCAAGCAAAAAATAATAACAAAAAGCATTAAGAAGGTAGGGACTCCTGAGAACAGCCGAGATATCTTAAGATATGTCTTGGGTGGAATTCTTGCCTTGCTCTATGGAGTTATTGTTCCTTTCCAGTGATTGCATGGGGAATCAAGTGATCCCATCTGCATAAACTTAATTGCCTTGATACAGATAATTAAGTGATGCGCTGAATAGGCTGACCTGTGAAACTTCAAATTCTGAACAGTTCTTGGTGTTTGTCTTCTCCTTGTGTGGCTTCCTTTGAAACATGGAGCCTGAAGTGCAGGACAGGAAAAAGTGTGGAAGTGAGGGGTGAGAAAAGCAACAGGAAATTTATTTAGGACTGACGTTATTTGATCAAGCCAAGTGGCATTGGAAAGAAGGAGAACGTGGAGCAAAATGGTAAACAGGCCATGGTAAACCCTCTGCTGCCAATGAAACACAATGTTCTCAAACTGTAAATAGAATAGGAGCGATTTATTAATTATTTAGTCCTTTATTTTGTTATGGCTAGCCTTGCTCCACAGTGCTCTCTACTGGAATCTTGTTGTCATTTTCTGACAAAATGACACTAATCTTTTTTTTTTTTCTTTTTTTTTTTTTTTTTTTTTTTTTTTTTTTTTTTTTTTTTTTTTTGTGTTTTTTTTTAAAAAAATCTCTTTATTTTTTTTTTTTTTTTTTTTTTTTTTTTTTTTTTTTTTTTTTTTTTTTTTTTTTTTCTTTTGGAGTTATTTTACATGTATTGGTTAGGTAAAATTGTAGTTGTCAGTTCTTCTTAAAAATTTATTTCTACTGTGATATAATACCAGGTAGCCACATATGTCCACAATCAGTTAAATCAAAGATTCGTATGAGATAAAGGCATGAAATTCCATAATGTATAAGCACTGCAAGTTCAGTCTGAGCTCTAGAAAATCAGGTCTTCGATAGTGAATGAGTGCAGGTAACAGAACTCTCCCTGGCTTGCCATGGGGAAAATATACAGTACTGTTTTGAATACATAGCCACTGCAAACTGCTAATGTAAATGCACTTTTTTGTTTTCTTTTGTTTTCTTTTATTCTTTAATATCCACATATGTTATACCTTTCTCCCTTGTTTCCAGCAGCAAGTCGACGATTTTTTGAATGTCTACTGCTCAGTGCCAGAGAGCATCCAGAAGGAGAATGCTTGGGAAACACAGACGTATGTTCATTTCTGTGATGGCCAAGCAGTGGCGCTGACACTCAAGCCAGAGCACAGGGTGGAGGATGTTTTGTCTTTGGCATGCAAGGTACTTGTTTCTCATGCACAGTTTCACCTTGCAAATAGCTGTGGACTCGAGAAGGAACATAGTATATCAGTGGATGCACAAACAGGGAGAACTGTGACAAGGTTATCATTATATATAATAATACAGTAATGACATAATGTATAATACTGAGAATATATAATAGGCATCTCCCTGTCACTGTCTCAAGGCACATTGCTCTCTTTCCTTAGTTGTGGTTTTTATATGCTGTAGCCAAGGCAGCAGGACTGTGGAAAGGTTTTCAAAAAGTGGTGCTGGAGACAGCGCACAGGGAGCACTTCAAGAGCAGTGACAGTGTGCCAGGTGTGCAGCCCTGGAAGTGTCACCACGTGTCCATTCTGTGTTGTCCTTGCAGCAAACCCAGGTGCTCTGTGCAAATTAATCACAGAAGAGCAACAGGGACTGGTTGAGTTAGAGCCAGGAGATTAGGACATTTAAGACTTCTGTGACAAAGGCTATCATATAGGTTTGCTTCTGAAAGGACCTTTTCAGGCATTTAATTAAATACAAGCTCTATTTGTGAATTTCAGAGAGTGAGTTTGCTTATGATAGTCAGTGTTGGCAATTTAGGAGTGATTGCTGTAGATCATCGAACAGAAAAAGGAGTCACAGGTCGAAGGTAAAATAGAAATAGCAGTTTTAGCTACAGCACTTCTGGAACATATACCTAACATTGGTGCCTTCATACGTGTCAGTGCTTGAACTTAGCTCTCTAACTTTGCAATTCAAGTCACTTAAATTCTA
The DNA here is from genome assembly GCA_013396955.1 of Regulus satrapa. Classification (NCBI taxonomy): domain Eukaryota; kingdom Metazoa; phylum Chordata; class Aves; order Passeriformes; family Regulidae; genus Regulus; species Regulus satrapa. The sequence continues at coordinate 212,271 of VWZN01013114.1, read as the reverse complement.
CTAAACAGCTTTTTGGAAAAAAATAGCTCGTTACCCTCAAGTTCTGTTTTCTGGCCAACTGATAAATACATTTTATTTACTTCACAAGGGGAAAAACAGGAAAAAAAGGAGTCCTGTGCCGGACAAGATCCAGCTGTAGCTTTTGGCATATGTTACAGTGAATTTCCATGTGAACTCATTGAACTGGCTTGAAGTTAATGAATTTTGAGGTTTTACTGGAGGAAAGGACCCAACCTAATGGCTCTTTTCACGTGCTAATATTGGGTGGGGGGAAAAAAAAAGAAGAAAAGCTTTTAACAATCCAGAGTAAACTATAGTTTTGAAAATCGAAATAAACACTCTGATTTAGGCAAGTTCCAATGCATCTCCAGGGCATTATTAAGAAGAAATTACCTTCTTGTGGCTTCTCTTGGTGGAGACTGAATCCTTGAGATTATGTTTAAATGTTTGGCTCTACTTTCAAGACCTTGGCTGTACTATGCCAGGCTGAAAGGATTGTCTGGTACATGACTTGGCCACAAGGTGGCACGGAAGAACCAGAACATTTTGAAGTCTGTAAGGTGCCATGCGAGACCCCTAAAGGAGGAAATGAAATTTATAAAAGTAAAATTAAGTTGAAAAGGGAATTCCTTACCTCTCTTACTCTATCATTCCAAGATAATTCTAATTGTAAAGCTGACTTTTAATTTTCATTGTCTGTATCGCATGAAAATTTAAATTCCTTGATTTTTTTTTTCTTAAATGTTTTTCTGTTTTATTTTGTCTTTCTATTCTGTGTGTAAAGCTTTTCATAAGCATTCTCTAATGCTGAATACTTTCTGCTCATCTGGTTCTTTTCCTTCTTACATTTTCATTCTGCTCTGGTGAGTGTAAGGAATCTTTCTTCTTAACAGAAAATGTTTGAATGCTATGTGGATAAGGCTGAAGTTCAGAAGAGTTGTTAAGGCTTTATTTTTCACCTTCATCCATGCTTTATGGGGTTTATACTTTTCTCATTTCTGTTTTTCGTCTGGGGATTTTGGATAGCGCATATGAAAACCTTGTGCATTTGAACTCAGTTTTTCAGGATACAGAGCACAAGTAACTTTAAACTGCAGCATGTAATAAAATGTTGAGTTAATGACCAGTTACTTAGTAGAGTTAGAGTTTGTAAGCTGCCGAGATGAGTTAAAGGGCTTAAATAACCCTGAGGGAGGCTGTCAGTCCTCTTCTTTTGGAAATGTTGCTTCCTTTGTTTTAGAATTGTTGGTCTATTAATATGCTAAAAAGAAATGTTTTGTGCCATGGTCTCACCAGTATCCTGATGTTTTCAGAGCCTCCTATCAGGGGCTCAGCACTTTCAGGCTAATATCCTTTGGGAATATCCCTATTTCCCTTTGGCTTCCTGTTGAGACAGGATCTTTGCTTTGACCTCATGTGATTTAAAGAAAAAAAAAAGGGGGGGGGGAACTCTCTGATCATAGATGAAACCCAGCCATAAAAATAAAATCTAATAAAGTTTCCCTTAAGGAAACTGCTTGCCATCCCATCCCCTCTCCTAACTGCTCATATGTGCATACACATTTTCTACATCAGAAGCAAAAGCTGCTGAGCAGAACTGAATCATTAGAAATTGTCATAGAAAATGGTGGTTGTGAGTGTCAAGTTCAAAAGGCCAGAAGAATGTTAAGATATCTTTGGAAACATGTATTAGTGAATCTAATAGCCAAGACATAGTGTTTATGAAAGGATTTGGGAGGATCATAAGGCAAAGTGGAAATAGCACTGTAGCAATGTATTTTAAGCATTGTATCTAGCTTTGTTCCTACTACAAAAATAGGTAAAAAATTACTTTATGAGATTGTTTTTGTATGATTTTAGAAGCTTGTTGAGTATGTGTCTTCTCTGTCTTCTAGGATTCTGGAAATAAATAACGAATTCCAAACTCCATTCTTTTTCTTCTTTAGATGAAACAGCTGGAGCCAAGACACTATGGCCTACAACTCAGAAGACTGGTTGATGAAAATACTGAGTACTGTGCTCCTGAACCATATGAATACATAGTAGACCAGGAAAGTGTGACTCCTTTTAGATAAAGTTTTGTGCTGTCTGTAGCTGCAGCTGAGTTATCACCTACAAATATGTGCAATTTAGACCTAAAATAAGGTTTAAAAGCTGTTCTGGGACTGCATTCTGTCATTCTGGTTCACAGTTTTGAGTGTTTTGGCACTGCAAACACTTTCTTCAGGAAATGTTTGAAGATTTGAATGAGGCTTTTAGTGCAAAAGTAAAGTGTCAGCTTGTACTCCAGGGTGGGGTTTTGGTCTTTAGCTTTAGTCCTACTCATAGGGGTAGGTTACACAGTAAAACAGTTCTCTGTGTAAAGACAGAAAATCTTGATACAAAGAATATTTTGCTTGTTTCTCGTGCTGTGTCTGAGGTTCGATGCTTGCATTTTCATAATTTGATGACTTCTGCTCCTGTTCTTTTCTAACAGGTGTATGATGAAATAGAAATTTGTCCATTAAATGTTTATCATGTTCATCTTACAAAGACTGAAAACATAAGTGATTATGGTAAGCTCTCAGGAATTCTTTTTACTCTTCTCATTGCTTATTTTCTCTCCTTGGGACTTTTTTGTTTCTGGAAGCATATAGAGCCATCCTTGATAGCTTAAAGTGTAAGTCTGCATAGAACTCGAGGCAGTATAACAAAGATCTAAACTGGTTTTACACTGGCAAGTGCATTTTTTATGTTTTGGATAGATCCACTTTCTAATTTTCCTGCAGTGGCCAAATAATTGAAGTGTGGGCTTGTCAGAAAAATTAATTTCCTTTGCCAGAAATAATATAAGTGCTCTCAGTCAGGTAATGTCAAGGTCTGCTTTTTTTGTGTTTTTGGGGTTTTTTTTGTTTTTGTTTTTGTAGCAGGATCCTTGTTGGCACAGTATCAAAAGTATATTTTGGAACTAGTTCGACATGACAGGCTTTTTGTCCATGTGAGATATGCCTAAGAATAAATATATACCTTGCAAGGATACCTTTGTAAGGCAGCTTTGTGCTATGCTTTATCTGCAAGTCAGTTTTAGATGATTGTTTTCTGGCCTTTCTGACTCATTAGTCTGGTATAGTTTGCTGCTTTATAGTTTGGGTTTCCAATTTTTTGGAATTGTTTAAACACCTCTATGTCTAATGGACACTCTGCAGAACTCTTACTGTAATGATGGGCTGTGCTGTGTTGTGGAAATGCCATGGACCTGAGGTAGAAATTTTTTTTTAATTTAATTTTTTTTGCAGCAGAGCATGGCATTTTCTGGGAGTTGAAAAGTCTTAGTAATTTTAACAGTCCTTACAATGACTGGGTAACCATGTGTTAATTTCTATATGTTCCATGGGTGTGTTCATAAGTATCTTCCTTCTCATGTAAAGTCTACTAAATGCAGGAAATAAAAGAGAAATGTTCCCAATGAAAGTTTATTTGCTTGAAACCTCTTTTACTTCAGGCTTTGCTGTCACAGCCCAAGTTGCTGAAAATGAGCATCTCACTCATATTTTTGTAAGTGATGTTCTCCCTGATGGACTGGCATACAAGGAAGGTATTGTATCCTGTTTGTGTTTAAGACTATTCTTTATCTTCTTTGAGTCCAGAAATTTGAAGGAGCTTTAGTAATGCTGTCTAAAATGTTTCTTGGCTTTTACTATTCACAGTTTTCTTTCCTGAAGACCATGTAACAGCAGAAAAAAATCGTTTACACACAGTAACAGAATTATCCTTTCAGTGTAGTGGGGACAGTTCTTGTTCACCCTTGGAGACAAAGTCTGTGTTCAGCCATCCAACTGAGTGCTTCTGCACAGAGTGAGAGTTCATCTCACACTAGGGAACTTCATGGGCTTGATCAGTTTCCATGATCCATTGCTTCCATTTTTGCTGGCAAAAAGCTTTTCTCCCCAGAATAGTTTTCTCCATACATTTCTGTGAGCACCTTCCCACTGCGCTGCCCAGAAACTCTGCCTCTCTTCATCAGCATCTATGAGGATCAGGCGGGTTCTGCTCTCTGAAAAACAGCCCTCGAGAAATAGAGACAGCAATATTGATTTGCTGCCTGATGGTAATATCTACTTGGTTTTGCTGACTTAGGAAGATAGCACTTGCCACTGTTCAGATTTATATAAAAGAAGATAAAAACTCAATCCTTAGTTGTTGCAGCTTTGCATGAATAATTTGATCTGCGTGACTAGTGCCTTGTTCTTCACAGATGATGAAATATGTGTTATGGTGCTGTATAGTGATGGTAGCTGGTTGTGAGAGGTGCTTCTATTCTCATCTTCTTGAAAACTGTGCTGCTCTCCCACCCACCCAATTCTGTAGCATCTTAAAACAAAACCAACTTGATTGCTGTACTGTGTAGCACCTATCAAAGCAAGCTAGCTTGAGGTCAGTCTGTGTAACACAAATAAAAACCCCATTGGTTCTAACAGACTTGTGGTAGAATTAGGCTGTTTGAATTTAAATCAAAAAGATAAAAGGCAAGTCAGCGTAAGGTTTGGGTTGTGACCCTTTTTCTAATATATTACCTCTTTGTCTTTTTGTTTCTTTCTCTTTCTTTGCTTTCACATGCCAGGGCTCCGAGTAGGCAATGAAATCCTCAGCATAAATGGAGAAGCTGTGCCTGATCTTGATCTCAGGCAGATGGAGTTACTGTTTTCAGAGAGAAGTGTAATGCTTACAGTGAGAACGAGCCATTGTGGGGCCCAGCGACCGTTATGTGTGTCCTGGTCAGATGGTGACATTTCCAGGGATCCAAAGAGTTTGTTACCCCCTCCAAACCAGTCACAGCTCCTGGAAGAGTTTCTAGATAACTTCAAAAAGAGCACAGCAAATGGTAAGAAATTGACAATAATTCTATTACTTTCACCTCACTTCAAGTATCACTGTTTTTTTAAACTCAGTAATGATTAAAATTATGTGCTTGCCTTAAAAACACAAGTACAAATTGTTTAAGTTCCATTTGTGCTCAAAATCTATTATTTTTTAGGGAGCAGCAATTGAACAGAATATCATTATGTCTGCAGGGAAATGATAATATTTTAATCTGTTTGTCTGTATCATCCAGTATTATCAAGCGTTCTCTTAACTGTTCTGTGTCATCTTGGAGTATCTCCATTACATCCATTTTCTGGGCATCAGTGATTGAAATGATGTGATGGCTTTCAGAAGCAGAGTGTTGTTCTGTGTTTGCCATGCCTTCTGTGTGGCAAGGAACCATATACATTTAGGTTATCTTCAATGCAATAGTCATCATCAGCTCAGAAAGGAGTTATTGAGCTCTGCTCCCCTCCAGTGATATTGGGCTTCTGTTTGGTACAGCAGCTACTGTGTAGAATAAAACACATGAAAAGAGCTTTTATGGGGATTGTTCTGCTTCTACCTGATCATATTCCTTACTCAATGTAACACCACTGTTTTAAGCACTGGGTGGAGGATGTATCCTAACAGCGCTAGGTCAGGGTGAGAACCCAATGGCTTGCCGTGTGAGGAGCACCAGGCAGGGAAGGTGGTCTCCCTTCTCTTCCTTTATCTGATGTTACTTCACTGGAGAACCACATTTTGTGATACCAGAGCGCTTGTGAATGTCTGTCTGAAATAGAAATACGTGGGGCTTTGCACCCCTTTCTTCCCACGACTTGACTATTTTTCAAACGAGATAGGAGCAAATGTAATGAGATTTTCAGTGTAAAAGGTGCAGTTTCATCGCTCTGCCTCTGGAGGATGCTAGTAAAATTCTGCAGGAGAGCTATCCAGGATGCAGTGCTCTGTGCAGGGAGCAGCAAGAGATACAAAAAAAGAGTTCACTGATTTTTGCATATAATCACGAGAGTGAGTGTTTCTGATTGGAATTTTTTCATAATTAAAAATGGGAGAAGAGAAAGAATCACATAGGAGAAATTGTTAGAATGGATTTAATTATAAAGCAATTTTATTAGGTCATCTTTTGAAATTAAAAGAAATCTGAATACAAGATTTGTGATTCAGTAAGTAGCATCTCTCTCAGGGGCCTTATTTCAATTTAAAATGCCATTAAATTGACTAGTGGCACATAAAAAGCAGTGTCATAAACCAAAAATTATGATAGAGCTAATTAATTACATAATTATATCAGGGCTATCATCAAGCTTGTTGGCTTGATATCATAGGTCAGCATTACCTCGAGTATTCAGTGTAATAAATGTATGTGTCCATTCACTAGATTCTTCTTTCCTCGGGGATAAATTTGCAACCTGTGCAAATATTCCATTATAACAGGAAATCACTGTAGTATGTATTATACTTTAAGCACTAGTGGATAAAGGGACATAGTATATTTGCTTTTCTGCTTAAAAGCAGTTAAGGAAGATTTATTTTATTCTGAAAGGGAACAAATAGTTCTAAATTAAGGTTCGTGAGAAGAAATTTGATGTTAATTGAATTCAGTGCTTAGTGTCTGATCACCTGATCAGTTCAAATAGAAACAGAAGAAAATGGCATTACTTTGAATTAATAGATAATCATAAAGGGTTTAACTGTTCTGTGTCCTGTTACTTAGGAACTGAATAAGATTTTAGATTAGTAGAGGGGCTATTTAATGATCCAGGCAGGGATTTGGAGGCCAAGAACTCTTAAATTCATATCCAGTCTTTAGGAAATTCATAGAATCATTAAGGTTGAAAAGACCTTAAAGGTCATCAAGTCCAACATTTGACCAAACGCCGCCATGTCAACCAAACCATAGTACTCAGTGACACATCCAGTTCTTCCTTGAACTCTTCTGGAGATGGTGACTCCACCACATCCCTGTGCAGCTTGTTCCAAAGCTTAACTGCCCTTTCAGTGGAAAAGTACTTCTTTGATGTCTAAACTGAACATTCCCTGGTACAGCTTGAGGCCATTTTCTCCTGTCCTGTCACTTGTTCTCTGAGAGAACTGGCTGACCCCCATCTGGCTACAACCTCCTTTCAGGGAGTTGTAGACAACAGCAAAATCTCCTGTGGGCCTTCTTTGCTCCAGGATAAACATCCCCAGCTCCTTCAGTCACTCCTCATATGACTCTCTCTCCAGATTTCCCCACCTCTGTTGCCCTGGACTCGCTCCAGCCCCTCAGTGTCCTTCCTGTAGTGATGGGCCAGAACTGGATACAGGGCTCGAAGTGCAGCCTCACCAGTACTGAGTACAGGGGGACAATCCCTGCCCTGCTCCAGCTGGCCACACTCTTCCTGATCCATGCCATGATGCCAGGGGCCTTCTTGGCCGCCTGGGCACTGCTGGCTCATGTTCTGCTGCTCTTGGCCAGCACCCCCAGGTCCTTTTCTGCCAGGCCACTTTCTAGCTACTCTTCCCCAAGCCTGTAGCCCTGCCTGGGGTTGTTGTGACCCAAGGGCAGGACCTGGCATTTGGCCTTGGTGAACCTCATACCACTGACCTCAGCCCACTGGGTCCAGAGATCCCTCTGGAAAGCCTTCCTGCCCTCCAGCAGATCAACACTCCAACCCAATTTGGTGTCATCTGCAAACTGATTGAAGGGACATTTGATCCCCTTGTCCAGATCATTGATAACTATGTTAGACAGGACTGGCCCCAGCACTGAACCCAGAGTAACACCACCCATGACTGGCCTACAGCAGGATGAACTCCATTCACCAGCAGTCTCTGGGCCCAGCCAGTCTTTAATCCAGAGAAGAGTGCCCCTGTCCAAGCTATGGTCTGGCAGTTCCTCCAGAATTCTGTGGGAGACCATATCAAAGGCTCTACTGAAAACCAGGTTGGCTATGTCCACAGCCTTTCCCTCATCCACTGGTTGGGTCACTTCATCACAAAAGGGGAGATCAAGTTGTTCAAGCAGACATGGCTTTCCTAAATCTGCGCTAGCTGGGCCTGATCCCCTGGTTGTCCTATTTAATACTGTTCTGTCTGCTTGGGTAGAGTTGAGTGAGTCACTCTTAAGACCACAGTTTTCAAAAATAATTTATAACACTTGCTTGTCCATATTGAGTCTATTCTTCTGAAGTAGCACCTTTGAAAGTGAGTTTGTGCTGGAAGAGGGGACCTTTTTTAAAAATGAAGCTCAGTTTGGCTGAAGGTACATATCAGGAGTTAAAAACTGTCAATGCTTCTGCTGTTGCCTCCCTGTTTTTAGAAATTAACCCTGTCTTTCTAAAGTGCTATGATTAATGAGCTAAAATTAAAGAAGGGCTTCGAAAATGGAAATTTTCAGCACTGAGTCACACAGTAATGCCCTGTCTAGTGGTTAGCATTGACCACCATGCAAAAGCAAAACAGAACTTAACTTAAAATCACTGGCTTCATATAACTTGCACAGTAATAGTTTGTCCACATTTGTTTACAGTTTTGTAATGGTCTATTGTAACTCTGATGAATACCTTTTCCTACATATTCTGCTGTGTTGAGGATACCCAATTATATCTCATGGCAAACCTTGGCAGCTTTTACTGTACAGAAGGGAAGTGATTGAATTTCTCTAAAGCCACTAATTCTGCCACTCCTGAAAATTATTCCCAGGGAATTTTTGGTGAGAGTGATTCATTTTCTCCAAGAGGTTGTTATACCCTTGTAGGTGTATTTTGGACCCGCTGTGGTTGTATCATTTGATCTCCCACATGGCACCACTATGTTCCTGCTGCTTAGCTGTTTGGCGAGTAATAAGCTTATCCTGGAAAAGAAATGAGATTAAATACTTTTAAAAAATGCACTCATGAATGTGGAGCAACTAAATTTGCTCCAAGCTCCAGTGCCTAGGAAAATTAAAGAAATATTTATGTAGAATTTTAAAGTGAGGAAATTGGACTGAAGTTCTTAGAGCTGTGGAGCAAAAGAAAAAAAAAAAGTACCTCCTTTTTTTGAGGAATAAACAACAGAGAAGGTACAAGAATTAAAAAACTATATTTAGGGCAATGCTGTGTGGGTTTCTGGTGTATATTTATATATAGATTTACAGTATCTATGATATGATGCAGGAGGTAGAAGCGTTAGTAGGTGTGAAGATCCACTGCAGAATGTTAGTTACTGTCAGAGTAGGGCAATTTTTCTTTTTCCACAGCAAGTATGTTTTTGCCAAAAAAAGCTGTTGTTTTTGGTTAGCTGACACTGTTGAATTCAACCCTAATTTGTAAATAGAATTCTGCGATTAGAAAGCAGGGGGGAAAAAAAAAAGAAAAAAAAAGGGGGGGGATGGCAGGTTGAAAATGCTTTAACTGGTTTCCATGATGAAACATTTTCATCTCTGAAGGTTAGAAAGTTAAATGGGAAAGAAACTACTTCTAAAAATAAAGTGAAGAAGAAAATTGAAAAGTAAAAAATAAATGGACATGTTCCTCTGCTCCATGTTGTACTCCTCACTTGTGAGGTAGGGTGCTTACCTTTTTTGCAGGATCTGGGTTCCTGCCTGGTCCCTCTTTCTGGAAGCATAGGCCCAGGAGCAGTGAAGAAGTCCTGGGTGCTGCTGACAAGGAGGAGGCTTGCTCCTCCTTCTCTTCCTTTAGCCCTATAGCACTCCTCCCACCCCTGTGCTGGCAGCAGCACTTGCAGCAGCCCCTGCAGCTAATCAAGGAGAAATCTTTCTCCCCAGCCCCCGCACATTCAGGGAGTTGAACTGATGGGTGCAAAGTTTTGAGAAGGGCCAGAGCCAGGTAAGGAGGAGGAGGAGGAGGAGTGGGGAGCAGTCAGGTGCTAGTGAAGAGCTGGATGGATGCAAGGAGAGCTACTCTCAGAGGTAGAAAGTTCTCTTTCATTTGAGCTGCCACAGAACACTGCTCTAGCCACTTTGGAGCAAGGGTTTTGTCCTCTGCCTTCCTTCCTCGTGCACTGATGCCTGGGCAGCGGTGTTGTTTGGAACATGCTGGTTTGAGTCACTCCTGCTGGAGCTATTTTGTGCTGTGTAAGGCACAGCTGGAGTCAGGGAGGGAGTCAGGCTTCGTGCTTTTTGACAAATGGCTGGGCTGTGTGCTGGAGAGGTGCAATTACATTTTAGCTCCTGGTCCGCTAAACACTGAGATATTTTTGCTAAGTGTCAGTACTTCAGGAGGAGGATCAGTGGTTTGAATCCTCACATGGAAAGTGTCTCCTCTCTTTACCAAGACATGTGCAGAGTCTGGTTTTAATCTTAGTAAGCACCCACAGAAACAAAGCACAGCAGTTGGCCACAAGTTAAATTTTTATATGACTAAATTATTAAAAAAAATATGGCCTTAATAATAAAAACTGATTTGGATTAAATTCCAAGGTACTTCCTCTTTCAAATGCATTTTTCTAGGTGTTCTAGAACTCTCTGTGAAGTGCAATTACAATTCACTGCTTCTCCAGAAAACTTTTCTGCATTCAGCTTTGCCAGATACCGCTGAGTTGAGGGAGGAAAAGGAGGACAGAGGTTGGCCTTGCTGCCAGCTCGATCTCTGCATGTCACTGTGCACACCTTTCCACATAGCACCCCATACATCCTCTTTCAGCCCCAACTTACCCTGAACATGAGAAAGACATGGTGTCCTTCTTAAGAGAAGAGAAAAAGTTAGGAGAATTTTGACACTAATGTGGCCTCTAGCTCTGACATCTGGGGGCTGTGCCTGGATCACTGGCTCAGACCACTCTGCTTCTCATTGTTTGCCCATAGCTTTTTTTAAAATACCTTTAATGTATTGCTGAAAGCATTTTGTAAACTAAAGTGAAACTAAAACTTAACCGAAAAGGCTTTGTAAAATAACTTCTACTTTTAGTTCTGCCCAAATCAGGTCCTGATTGTTTGCCTAGATGCTGTTTCAACATATAAATTCTCTTTGGTGTTGTAGGTCATCTCCTTCCATGTGCTTTGTGTGTGAGGTATCAAAGAAATCTGATTTTATTTTTTCCACAGGAAATTCCTTTGCGCTCAGAAGAGGTAAATATTGCTTCTTAGCTTCTCAAGTCCCAGGGATACCCACAATCCTGTTGGGGAATGGGCCCTGATCTCTGTTAGTTGTGCGGATCTGCATACACTGTTCCCTCTTGCCTGGTGGATCTCATACCAGGTATCTCACGGTTTTGTTTGCCATAAGGCAATGTACTAGGCAAGCCTGTGTGTAACACAGGCATGCAATTGTCTATGCAGCATGACTGCTTATCTGCCTGAAGATAGATGACTCTCCTGGGCTTTCTTTTTCTTACTGATTACCCAATTCAGTGGGAAACCACATAGATGTGATAGGACATGCTCAGCAGAGCAAGTGCAAGGGGTGGGCTGTGCGTTGACAGTAATCTTGGACAGCTGTGGTGGGTTGGCTCCTGCTCCAAGCTGTTTGTATGCTGTGAACACAAGTGTCTTCATCCTGCACTCTTGTGAATCTCTGGGAAAAGACTAGGTCTGACTGGTGACAATACCTGGGGCTGTAGCAATGTAGAGTTCAATTCAGAGAAAGCATTTGTCTCTTCAGAAGCTGGATTCGTTGGAGCACTTGTTGCCTACTGCATGTTTTGCAATACAAGTGTTTCCCAAGAGTGGCAGTTTAATGAGCTCTTGCTGGCACTTAAACTGTCCTGTTGGCTTTCTGCTAGATGTGTGTGCACCAAATTAAAAGATTGCTTATGCTATAAAATGCTCTTCGTTATGCTGTCCTACTGAAAGAGCATTCTGTTCTGCTTTGCTAAATGCTGCTATGATTTAATCCCTGTGAAGTCAGTGGGCCAAATTATTGGGTTTTTTTTTTTTCCTGGTGTAAACTTCATTAAAGCCTGTATAGCTGCACCTTCTGGCTCAGTGATATGTAGGCATAAATTATCATATTGCCCTTCCCACTGAATTCTGTAGAGTGACAATATGGATAGCAAGGAGGTTTATTAATTATGATAAAGTTAGAGACATCCACATATAGATTAACACTGTAGGCATGATTTTAAACGCAGATATGTACGCATGATCAAACAGCAGATATTCTGTGTTTCACAGAGGTAAGGTAGGTTGAGTAATGACAAAAATTTTCTAAGATAGCCACAAACTCTTGTAAAACTATTAGGTAACTTTTTATCTCCTTTTTCCTTTCTGTTTTCATTAGTTTTGTGCCTATAAATCTGAGATGGAGAAGAAAATGTACCACTGAGGTGGTACACTTGGAATCTGGGCAGGGCTAGCTCCATTTGCTTTCCAGCTCTCCTCGGTGCAAGTGACCTCTGAGAGCAGTCAAAGCGCCCCATGTGAGCTATCCTGAAGGAGCAGCAAAAAAAAGGAGAGGGACCTCTGACAGCATCCCTGTATGTCTAGCAGCTTTTGTCTGGAAGACCTAATGGCAGCAATGGGTTGCAGCCTTTGCTGACTTAGAGGATGGGGGTGTAGAGGACCCAGCTTGGGCTCTGCTGTGTCTTCCTCCTCTGTGGTGCAGCCACACATCTCCAGCTGTTTAACTGGAATAGAAGGGTGATGCATTAGATGTGGCTAACGCTGGCCTCCAGTGAGACTGTAGGGAAGGATGCATTTGCTACGCACTTGGGAAGCAAATGCATTTAGGTAACAGTCAGAGAAGCTGGTATCAAGTGTTAAACTTCAAACTGAAAAGGCTGAACAGCTTCCCAGCCGGCAGATACTTGAGCAGAGAAGTTTAGAATGTTAAATAACCGTATAGAAACACACCACTGAGATGCAGGGGCTAATCAGGCATTGCTACAGAAGTGCAGGCAGCTATTTCCTATTATTTTACTAATTTGTACCTCCTATTGATTACTGAATTAGCTAATGAATCAAATGTCTTTGCCTCACCAGGAGCTGTTAATGGACAAAGGAATCTGCTCCAGCAACAAAATGGATGTTTCTGTAGATATTTAGAAAACAAAGAAATATAAGAGAGCATAAAGCAGCCTATAGAAAGTCAAACTTGCTTGTAGGTGGCTGATTGGAGTGAAGCCACTGTTCAGCATGTTGCCCAAAATGTCTTAAGAAAGCTGTATGATACAAGAATATTTGCGTGAACATACTGCCTTTTTCTATACTTGAAAATGTGGAATGTTAAAAGAAAAAGTGTCACTTTGCTCACTGAAGGGTGAGAACAAAGGAGAAAGACTTGTCCAGCTTGATCATCTCAGTTCCTACCAGAAGGAGGAATTTGTCTTTGTCTGGGCAGTATCACATATGCACATAGAAGCAGCCTGATTGGCATTCTGCATTGGGAAGCATGTAAAGCACCTTCTGATCTTTAGTAATTTGCTCCCTAAAGCCAAAACATGTGGATGAGAGGGGCCATGAAGGGAATCTTCTTAGCTGTTCTGTAATTCCATGTTTTGTTTGGTAACAATTAGTCTAGTTAGTGATAGACCTCCAGTAATTCTGTTTAAGAATCCTGTCTAGGAAGTCTGATGTTATGTCAGCTGTAAGCTAATTTTCTTTCCCAATTTTAAAATATGGAAAGGATTCCTGAATGAGTGAGCTACACCAAGGAGTGAGCTGTTACAGCCTTGAAGCTAACCTAAGAGTATACCTTCTATCCAGTTCCAAAATACAAAACATCCAGACCATCAAAAAGTTACAAGCACTAAAATATCTTACAGAGATTTAATAATTTCTGAATTACTAAATTCAGTTAATTTTATGTTTTTCTAACATGTTTGGTTTTCTAGAAACTCAAGTTACTTCTACTAGTAGATCCAAGTCATGATAATTTAGCAATGAGAATTTGAGTTAGTTGTTTTCTGAAGTTAGTTCAAAGGCCTTCAAAAGAACTTGAAAATTTTCTAGGCAAAATGAGGAAGGTGGTTTTGAATTTATAATAAATTTAGTGTTTCACTCTCTTTTTAACTGTTGGTTAAAGCAACATGAAAGCTGTGAACCACTGTACATTTAGTAGTCACAATTACTGCTTGCAAGTAAATCTCTGGATTTACTCCAGCATGGGAGTGAAAGCTGTGAGTACCAACTCTGGGGGAAAAAAATGGACTGGCACTGTGTAATAGTTAAAAACTTGCAACAGATTCCATAAATTGAGCTAACATGAACACTTAGTTAATTTGAGATAATAAGAATCTGCACTTGGGGTCCATGGTACCTCAGTCTCTCACCCAAATCCATAGAGAGCTTCAATGAAGATAAAAGTGAACCAAATTGCTTTGGCTTTCAGCTTGAAGTGATAGAGAATATGGTGTGCTTCAATGGACATTTCTCATCTGTGGCTGCAATCTACCTACCTTCTCTTAAAAATCTGTTTTCTTAATGCAAACTTACCTAGAGAGTTACCAGTTTTCAGCCTAGAAATCAAATGTGACCATAAAAACTCCTCATGAATAAGCTTTAATGTGTAGCAGCCATTTTTCATATATTGAGGCTTGCACTAGTAGAGTGTAAGAATGCAAAAAACTGATTTGTTTATTTATTTGCTACTGTGACATGCAGAGGAAATAGATGAATAATGAGGAAAAGTAGGACTTCTCAGCCCACTTCTAGACATTCCTCACTTTTACTAGCAATTTTTCCAGTGCAAATGGCCACTGTGGGACAGTCAGTGAATCTTCCATGGAATCTTCTATTGCTTTTCTTCTTTCCTGACCATAGTTATTGTGGTTTTTGCAACCTAGAGAAAAAATCTAAAGGGCTGTAGATACTGCGTGGGCTCTCTCATAAGAGAGGGGTGCCCCTTCTGTGCTGATCCCTGGAGATAACGTGAGCCAAAGACCTGAAAAGACTTACCTTCGCATAAGCAAGACATACGAGTTAATCATAGCTGAACTAGTGAACCCAGAGCCCTTCATCTCTCTGGTGAAACTTGGATGCCTTCTCTAACAGAAATTGTGAGAATGTCTCTTGAAAGCCATTCAGTAAATTCCTTTGGATCAACTGTTACTTTTTGAAAGATATTTCTTGAATTTTTTCAGAAAGGAGAAGGATACAGAAGGAAATGCTTACAGATCTGTTTTTTTCAACTTCATTACAAAAGAGTAAATATACTGTTGAAAACCTGAAATATAGTTAGTTGTATAAAACCAAAAGATACAAGCACACATATGCTACCTGCCAGGCTAACTGTTTAACTGAAGTTATGAGTGCTGGTCTCTGAGGGAGTATTTTTAGAGCTCTTTATGCTGGTATTTTTCTTCTCCAGGCAATGCTGGAATGGTTCACCTACCACTCCCTGTTTTTCAGTAAGTCTGAAGGCATGAAGACCACCTAAGCTCCGTTCCTTTCTGAGAGCTGGCTCAGACTTTTGTATTATTTGCACCAGGGCTTTTGGAAATATTTTTTATCTTCTCTTGGAAGTTTACTTTTCTCTTGATAGTAATATTGGCTAGAAGAATATGAAAACTGTAAGCTTATCATAATTAACTGATCAGTCTGGAGAATTTGCACAACAATGAAAAATGCAGCTTTCCATACACCTGGCTTAACTTTATTACCCAAATGTAATATCTCATTTCCAGATAAACCATACAGCTGATTATGGAAACTCTCTATAAAAGGGAGTGGGAGAATATCCTACATGCTGAAGATCAGCTGTGTTGTGTTTTATTGGCAGTTTCTAGAACATTTGGGAATTAGGGAAAATATTGAATACATTCTTTCCTAGTGGACAGTCTGGACCTCCTGCAATCTTTTACAGTTGTGGATCCTATTTTTTTTCAAGCTAAAATTCACATTACTATTCTCAGAAGTAAGTTGATGCCCAGTTTATTGCTGTTTTGCATCATCTGTCAGAAGTCACTGGACAATACCAGTGTTTAAAAATTGCTGTCAGTTGCTGTGATCTTAGGTCAGGATATCAGTCTTTTACAGACTAGGCCAAGCCCATCATAACTGCTTGTGTCACTGTATCTACAGCATCTAACTACTGCATATTAAAAACTGCAGCAGAGAGGACAGGAAGCGGAGTCTTCTTTCCCTTTCATGTGCCAGAGAACTACAAACAAGAAGTTATCAGTTTGTTGCAGTGGAGTTAATGAACATTGGAGCTGGAGTCAGCAAGAAATTGGGCTAGGGCAACTAGGGTATGGGTAGGACAAGGATATCAATGTTCTCTTAGTCATAAACATTCTTTGCTAGGATCTTTAAGCACCAATATTAATGAAAATTAAAGTATTACTTGTGCTCTACTAGAGACAGAGGCTTCTGGCAATTTTCACTGTAGGTGTATTATGTATGTATGCATCTCTGTAATATTTGTGCTATATGCAGGTGATAGACAAACACAGAATGGGAAGGCATTTCCAGACTCAGTATGTCCAATCCTCTGCTTGTTACATCTTTGGACAACCCTATTGTTACACTTATCCTATTCCATTTTAAAATAGATTGTTTGCATTCTTTGTGCCTAGGTAAGTCTGTTCCAGACATTTATTCATGCAATGGTTGAAAGCCTGTGTTCTAATTGCCAGTGTAGACATATTCCTGGCCAGTGCAATGACTGGTCACTATCTGCTGGCCTTGGCCATTGCTTAAGTAGCTCTAGCTCACAACTACATGTTGCCAACCCCTTCTCCATACTTCCACGTTTTTCTCTCATGTTTCCAACTCATGAATGCCAGCTTGTAGAAGCAGTGATTCTTACAGGTCCCTGAAACACTCTTCCGTGTGATTTCATTCTAGGACTGTGCATTCATCTTCAAAGTCATCCACATCTCCTGTATGCCTCTCCAGTCCTGCTCCTAATTAGTACTCTGTATTAACTTTGAATGATTAGAGTATTTAATTGGAGTACTTACTATTGTACTTGCTTTGCTGAGACAAATAATGAAAATATCAAATAAAATTAGTCCCTGAACCCACCTTGGACAAAATCTACAATCTAGCCTTTCCAAGGCCTAGGAGTTAATTCAGACAAATCTATTATCATCTTACCTAACTAGCCAATTCTGTCTTGTTTTAATTCCTATCCTTTTCGTTTTGGCTAACAGTTTCCCTTGGGATGTTATAAAAGTTTCTTTTTTATTTTTATTTTTTAACTAAGTTTCCAAAAGGCTATTTTTATCCTATATTTTTGTCTTTAAAAAATATTTAATTAAAGGCAAATATCAGATTAGTTTGATACAATCTGCTTACCCATAATGTGTATATATATGTTATATTCGATTTATCTTCATATTTCTGCTTTTTCTTTCCTTGAATTTATTGGGAAAGCCTAAGGTTGCTACATAAGTTATAGATGTGTATTTTCCAAAATTAGATTACCCCAGCATTCTCATTCTTTCTTTAAACATAGCTGTTGGATGTTATTTACCAGCTGTATAGCCTCATCCTCTTTTCCCCACCATCAGTTGAATAATTTATTAAAATCCTTGCTCCTAAGTTTCAATTTCATATGACAGGTTTTATTTGTTGAGAGCTGAAGTTCAGTCCTCTGCTCAGCTGCTTGAGTGCAGAATGGCTTACACCCACCTCACATGATAATTTTCTGATCATTGATTGCTGTCCTGCCTTACTCATCCTTGATTATAGACATATTTCAGCCTGGTTCAACCAAGCTCTATGGGACTGACTTTACCATGGCTTTTAGAGTCAAAATCTGTTTGTTGTAGTGAACATTTTGTGATGTGGTAAGTGGATCAGGTGAAGTCGAGGATACCAGGAAAGACTCAGAGCTGCTAACTGTTAATCAAGCATTTTACCTTAGCTGAGACATGCCTGGCTGCAATTCCCTCACCTGATTCTGACAAAATATGTGACTTCATCTCTCTTACCTTCTCTCTCCTACAGCTGAGGATAGTTATCAAGTAGTGCAGAGAACTGCTGCTCCTCACAGATCTGAAAATTATGCCCTGCACTGCTCTTAGTTTCTCTTGGAGTGAGAGACAGAGTACATTTAATTTTTCTGTGTTGTCTTCTCATGTAGATGTAGAAGGAATTTTTATTCAATTTATCATTGTCTTTGGAGCGGCAGGTGGAAACACTCCTTCTTGCCATAGTTTGAAAAAAGAGGCAGCTACACCACCTACACAGTGCTTGACATTTGATAGTACTTGACATGCTTGTGATGGTTATTTGGCATTTTTGTAAATCAGCAGTCTGAAATGGAACAAGTTCTGATGCATTGTGAAAAGAGAACTATGAATAAAGAAACAGGATCTTCAGTTCTTACTCTCTCTTCATGATGATTTTGCCTTTGCAGTGAGCAGCTAAACTGGTAACAGCATCTCTGACTTCAAAGTAATTAAGGCTTCTTTGTTAATTAAACAGAAGAAGAGAGATAAGTGACATTTGCGCTTGCTGATGGCTTCTTTATGGTAAATGAATTGCCGGATGGTCGATATGTTGATGTTTTCCAGTTGATTTCCTTTGGATTCTTGGCTGGGATTGCTGCAGAGATTATTATTGTCTCACACATCTGCTAGACGATGAGTTTCCATTGTACCTCACTGCTCACAAACACATGAATAACTTCCACATTTACCACTTGTACGTGTATCACTGCATCAACATAGGAAGAAACATTCCGGTAGGCATACAGAGCTCTTGGATATGCTGCAAGTGTTTGTTTTTCAAACCAACTGTCCCATCTGTGTGCTCTGTGCCTGCCTTTAATTGAATGTTGAGCAATGAGGAACATGACTTAAGGATGTTTTCTCTGTTTTTAGTGGTTACAGACTATAACTTCTCTTGAATGGTTGAGGCATTTACCTGCCTGCCAACAAGATGCAGCATTGCAGGAGTAACAACATTCTTTGGTAATGCTTGGTTTATTTGGTAAATAAAAGTACTGAGTGTGTTCTTAGTACTTGGTGGTTCTTTGCTAGAAACCAAGAAAAATGTTTAGTATGCATTTAATGTGATATAGTTTAAGCTTTTCACATAGAGACACTCTTTCCCAATGTGCTTTTCTGGGAATCCTAGCATTTATCTGCTGTTGCTACTCTTTTTGTTTGCAACAAGCTGGTTGTATTGAGTTTGTGTGGCAAGTTTTTGGTAGCAAGGGATGACAAGGGTGGCTTCTTTGAGAACCTTCTAGATGCTTCCCAGTGCCAGCTGACTCCAATATGGACTCACCACTAGCCAAGGCTGAGCCCATCAGCACTGGTGGTAGCTCCTCTGGGATAAGGTATTTAAGGAGGGGAGAAAAAAAAAACCCTGTATGATTGCAGCTGGAGGGAGGAGTGAGAATATCCAAGAAAAACAACTCTGCAGACATCAAGGTTAGTGAAGAAGGAAGGGCTGGGACGTGTTCTGGGTGCTAGAGCTGACCTTGCAGCCCTTGGTGCAGACCATAGTGAGGCAGCTGTTCCACTGCAGCCCACAGAGATCCATAGGAGAGCAGAGATACACCTGCAGCCTGAGGAAGATCCGCACCAGAGCAGATGGATTCAGGAAGGAGGCTGTTACCCCATGGGAAGCCCATGCTGGAGCAGGTTTGCTGGCCAGACCTGTGACCCTGCAGGGGATCCAGCCTGGAGCAGTTTGTTGCAGAAGGCCTGCACTATGTGTTAGGGACCCACACTGGAGCACTTTGTGAAGAACTGCAACACATGGAAAGGAGTCATGCTGGAGAAGTTCAAAGAAGACTGTCTTGCATGGGGTAACTCAACACTGGAGCATGGGAATAGTGTGAGGAGTGCTCCCCATGAGGAGAAAAGAGTGACAATGTGTGATGAACTGACCACAACCCCCCATTCCCTGGTGCCCTGTGCTGCTCAGGGGAAGGAGGGAGAGAAAATCAGGAATGAGGTCTGGAAAGAAGAGAGGAGTGGGGAGAAGGTGTTTTTAAGACTTGTGTTTGTTTCTCATTATCCTGCTCTGATTTGATTAGCAATAAATTAAACTTATTTTCCCAAGTTGAGTCAGTTTTGCCTGTGAGGGTGACTGGTAAATGATCTCTCCCCATGCTTATCTCAACTCATGACCCTTTCATAATATTTCTCTCCCCTGCTCAGCTGAGAAGTGAGTGATTGAGCTGCTTTGGTGGACACTTGCTGTCCAGCTAAGGTCAACCCACCGCACTGACTTAGTATTTTCTTTTCTGGAAATGTTCCTGTTTGCTAGACTGGAAAAAAGTATCTGCTTCAGAGGTTTCTGTATCCCAGCTGGAAGTGATAAACTCATTTCAACTCCACAAGCATATGTGTGTGTCTAAACAGGAAAGAGAGGTGTACTGCAGCAGAGAAAAATTATGTTAAAAGATTTAAACCATGTTTTCTTTAACTCATTATAATCAGTCCAATTTTTTTTTTCCAGACAGTTTTATCACAAATATGTCAGTAGAATAAATCAAATGTGCTACTGTAATTGAGCTATATGGGCAGATTTAGCCACGATACGCTCACCATTTATTCTGCTGGAAAGCCTCTGAATAAATGTTCTCAGTGAAGTATTCCATGTTTTCTTTAAGTAGAGAGAAACATAATTTTAGTAACATCAGAGTTTTAGAGTTTTGGGGTTTTTTTGTTTTGTTTGGTTAGACTTTTTTTTTTATTAATAATTTTTAAAAGCCTGAAAGTGCTGCTTTGACCTTAAATGATTTTTAGGAACATGTATCTCCTACTTTTCCATCCTCGTGGCCCGCAAAGAACCAGAATATTATATACACTGGATCAAATTTGTACTTGCACAGTGATAGCATCTTTCTTAATTTTGTCCAAATTCTATACAGTTTTGTTTCTAGTTTTACCTGAAAGAATAGTGTAAGAGAACACTTTCACATTACTATTTGTGAACATCTTTGATAATATGAATTCTATTGTAGAGCTAAATCAAAATTTTCTGTGTTTTAAGAAAATATATTTATATATTTATATTTATATATTGTAGATTTTGGCTTTGCTAGTCCCCTTCCACTTACCACTGGAAGTAGAAAGAATTTCAGTATTGAAATTTTTGCTGTGTTGATGTCCTTAAGCTTTGCATTACCCATTCTCTGGGGATTTTTTTTTTGTTTGTTTGTTTGAGGGGGGGGGGGGTGACCTGTGCGGCTGATATTGGTGCTTCTTTGCTTTTTGGGAATAGTCTGTAGGAGCAGATCCAAAGGAAGTCCCCTTCCACAGCAAAAGAAGGAAGAGGAGGCAGGATATAGATGCTAAACTGATCAACAACCCATACATCCTTCCTTCCTCTCTTTCTTCCCTCCCCATGTTAGTTCTGCATACAATGTAGGATGCAGTAGGATGTCATTTTTCACCTTGGATTCTTTCCGTGTAACTTTTTTTAGGTTTTGCTATTTAAAATAACATTTACTGTTGCCTCTCCATCGTCAGCAACTCATTCTGCCAACAGCAAATGCTATAAAAATGGGCAAGACTATACAGCGCTAGCTCTGAGAGTCCTGTAGACTACAAAGGAAAAACAAAATGAGGGTAAAAGCAGGAAAGGATGGGTCATCTGGAAAAAGCAATGCAATATTCTGTTTACCTACTTCGGATGTTTTTATCCTGATTTCTTCTGTTTATGTTGTTTTCTGATTGTTTTGCCCTATTTTCCTCTTCCCACATTTATGTTCTTTGTTCACTGATTGTGTAAGATAGTTTTACTGCTTCATAAAGGACAAATATGTTTAATGGTCACTTTCTAAAATCAGGGAAATAGAGGTTTTTTTCTCACTAGCTAGCAGAGATCAAACTCTAGATCCTTTATGCTATTACAAAATGTATCTCAGGTGCATGCTGCTTGGAGGGGAGAAGGGCATGAAAACCCAGAGGGCAAGTAAAAAGATTTCAGCTGGGAAACAATAGTAAATAATATCCTTGGCATCTCATTACCCTGAAGAAATTGTTGTTTAAAAGTCAATTTAAGTTTTAGGGGTTGGCTACCCAGGAGTTAGCAATGGTGGAAGTCAAGAGGCATTCCTGTGTAGTCATATACAGAAGAGAGACGCAAAATTACTTTAAAAGTCCAGAGGAAAGGATAAAATAATTCAGGCTTGGGGGAGGAAAAGAGCTAAAAGCATAATAAAATAAATAGGCAAGACAGACTATTTCTTAGGGTCTTAAAGATGATAGATGGCTGGAGTGGAGTTGTATAAAATGTGTTTTTTCTGCAAAAGTGATAACTCTTGAGGTATTACATGTTACACAGACTCTTACATATCAGGAGCTTCACCTGACTCTGGGAGGAGAAGGTAAAAAATAAAAAGCCTGAGGGCAGAAAAGTGATGAGACCTTGTTTCTGCAAGGATAGAGAAATGAGAAAGTGATCAAGTCTTTGGCATGTGGGTGGAAAATGTCAGCCTTTATGCTAAGCTTGACCTAACCACCTTAATAACATATAGAAAAAACAAAATTGACTTTGTGCTGAGTTATTTTCATGTCTGTCTCTAATTTGCCTCTGGAGTTTGCCAGCCAGCCATGTTTTTTTCTTACCAGGAAAGCTCCTTGTAGGTTGCAAGGTGCTCTTTTGGACCTAAAATTCCCATTTTCCTCTCTGCTCCAGTCTATGTTGGTCACTTCTCTCTGAGAAGAGCTGGTCCTGCTCTGCATGGACAGGACAAGACCAACACCCAGGAAGCTAAATTCTGTTGTCCTTCCCAATCTCTTTATTGCAAGCTGTTGTGATTTTACTGCAGGATGGGTGGTATTTGTTTTAATTACCATTTCAGTTGCTGTGTCAGCGATTAAATAAGAATCTTACCTTTCACTTAAAAATAAATCTCCAGTATTTGTAGGTGTTGAGAAAGAGTTTGAAATCATGGTAATGTGGTGTGAATTATACTCTGGAGGCTTAAAGGCTAAGAAACAAAGCAACAAAAGCTTTAACCCCCCC
>VWZN01013114.1:139623-189558 GCA_013396955.1 Regulus satrapa | reverse complement strand
TGCTTTTTTTACCATCTGAGGTTGCTGAAAACCCTTTTTATTTCTTTCTTTTTAAAAAAAAAATTTGGTGATTGCTTTATAATTTTTAGCTTCATGGATTTATAATGCTGCAGATCAAAAATTGCTTCTTCATTTAAAATTCTTCTAATTTTAATTAGAATTTCCATGTGAACATCTCTGCAGATTTTCAGCAGCCAATTGAGGAAATATAAAGAGAAAGAACATAATTTTTATATGAACACTCAGCATTGTTGGATAGCTCTTGAGTTTAAATTTAAATGTTACTGAAAACTACAGTCTGTCAGTAATTCGAGCAGGGCAGTGCTGCCTCTGGTTTTTGCATTATGCCAGCTACGGTGTAGATGGACTCCAGACGTGAGAAAATTGGTAAGCTATTTGCAAAAGAAGGCATTGTGTCTGTATTATGAATTATGGTGTTTGTTCCATGGCAAAATTCTCTTTTCTTCTTAAATCTTTAAGGGTTTCAGGACTAAGTCATGTTGAACAATGGTGTGTTCATCCAAGGAGAACTGCTGAGTGCATTTAATAATCTTCCCTGGTTGTCTCAGCACAGAGTGTGCTGATTATAGATAGTGCTGCCTTCAAAGGCATGCTGTTAGCAAGAGTGTAAGGTTTATTTTAGTAGATCAGATATGCACATTGCTTCAGACAGTCTCCAATGTCCAGCTGCTGTTTGGAAAGAAAAGTTTCAAGGCATAAATGCTTCTTGCTTTGACCTCTCCCATTGTTTTCTGAGGGGTGGAGATGATTGCAAATTTTGTATTTCTTCTGGACATGGCACTTAGTGTCCTGGTCTAGTTGACATGGTGGTTTTAGGTCATAGGCTGGACTCATTGGTCTCAGAGATTTTTTTCCAGCTTAATTGGTTCTGTGATTTTCTCCTGCTGTGTACTAGACACTGAAAGTGTTGGCAGGTAAGAGCAAATACTTTTCCTGTTTCTCTCCTACAACCTTCTAATTTATGTGTTTTATTTCAAATGCAGACTTTAGCAATGTGCCTGACGTCACATCCAGCTTGAAAAGGAGCAGTACTGATGGCACTCTCGACCAAGTGCCGCACAGGGAAAAGACTGATCCACCCTTCAGGGTAAGAAAATGCTTGACACAACAATTCTTATGAACCAAAAGGCAGTGTTATAGTGTTAATGCTCTGCATTTTGTTGGAAAGAATTTAACATATGGCATTAATTTGAAAAAATTTGCATGTGTATTAGCTGTACTTGGTGTTTTAGTATCTTGAGATCACCCTGACAGGTCAGCATCTACAGCACAGCTGCTGCATCTGCAGGAACAGTGTGATGGGGGCAAATGGCAAGCAGGTGGAACTTGTCAAATTCATTTTTCTGTGTGGTTTGAACCCAGTTCCTGCAGAGAACAGCAAAGCTGCTACAGCTTTCTAATTGATTCACTTTGTTTTGTCTTCTGTTTTTGCTGATACCTCCAGGGCTTGCTGTTAATATTGCAGTGACCATAGCAGTACTATGTCAGTAGTTTTAAACTGGGCTATGACTTGGAGAGGTGCAATGTTTGAGAGACAGTGATTGCCACCCTCTAATTTGGAGACCCTTTATGTACCTTCAGTTTTTGTTTGGCTTGGCTGGACTAATGATTTTCCTTCTCTCAGCCAGAACTTTGGGGGCTGGGGCAGGAGGGTTTAGAATTTGTGCCTACCTTCAAATGCACTGGTCTCCAAAAAGCAGCTTTTTGTCCTCTTTGCTCTGTATCAAATTGCAACCTGTGTCCAATTCAAGTGTATATTGTTTTGAACCTCCCAACTGCAAGTGTGGGTAGCGTTTTTGTGTTGGTGGTCATGATTTTACCTGGCATTGCCATTCTGACAACAGGAACGTGTTTTTAAATTCTCTTGATGAGTTGGTTGTATCTTCAAGCCAATTTGTGATAACACTTGTGTCAGCACTCTTGCATAACAGGAATGACGTTAGAGTTTTTATGGGTCTGGAATACATTACTGTCTTGTGCTAGGTTGTATGAAAAATTGGTAGAGATGAGACAGAATGTAAAAACTCAGAAGACTGGAATGGGGAAGATACATTGCACCTCTAACCCGACCTACTGAGAGGAGCTGTTAATCTTACTTGATTAATGACTTTGTAACCTACTTCAGTCTTATATAGGTGATTTTATGCCCTTTCCCTAGACAATAAGGAGAAGGTCAGTAATTGTGGGTCTTCAGCCCATCTCCTGCTGCACAAGGGGATTCCCACAGAGATGATCTGTATCCTGTCTAATGATTGCTTATGCTTCTCCAAAGTCTTTTTGCAACCAGAGAAGAACAGAAACTGGTTTTTCCCCGCTTAGGACACATTGCTCCTTTGAAAAGAGTATTGTGGATTTCTCTGCTCTGCTCTCTTAGGACTTCTGCCTGGCTTTGGGTGTAGGGATCTTTGTGGGAGCGCATCAAAGGTGACCCCCAAGGTTTAGGATGCTTTGATGGCTGTTGGCTAGGCCAACAGGCTCCCCTGAATGCCTTGGGGTGCCCTACTTACCCAGAGTATGCAGTATCCCCCTTGCACTGTGTGGACATAAGTGTTGACCTTCTGTCCTGCTGGAGGAGAGGAGATTCTGGGGAATCAGCTTTGCTTTAGCAGAAGAAGAAAGCCAATCCTGATCGCCTCTGTCAAAGACACCAGGTGCCAGAAAATTAGGGAGAGTTCCAAGGATTTAAGTACACAGAGAACAATTGATGTACACTGGTTGTTGCTTTTAATGCACTAAATCTTCTCCAATGCTCTAAATTACATGCTGCAATTAAAGCTCAGAAAAAGAGGGGAAAATGGACAGGTCTGCTCCCCGTCCTCCCTCCAGCCTCAAATTTGTCAGATTCAGCAGTTATTAGGGCTTTTGCATGATTTGCTGAAGTAATTGCCCATTCTGTATTGCGGTTCACTTCTTGAGCTGACAGGCAGGTCTGCTAGTGTCATTAAAAAATTTATCTGAGGCTGTCTGGGTTTTCTAGGTACAAGAGTGGAAAACAGCCCAGCAATCAGAGGCAGTCTGACTTGGACTGCAGCTGTAAATGAGTCTGTGACAGCTCTACAATTTCTGCAAATGGTTTGTAATTGATTGCTGTCTTTCTGTTGGAGGGTGCCTATTACCGTCAGAGCTTTTTGTCTGACCCTTTTGATATATCCAGTAGATGTAGAAGTAAAGAAAACCCAAACCTAACAGTTAAGTTCAGGTGGTGTATACTGTATGTGCTTTTGTGATCATGTATAACAGGAATTAAAATGATTTCTGTTTTTATAGCTGTAATTTGGGACTGCTCACCAGATGAACAATAACTATGGCAAATAAAAGCTAGTTTGAGGAAATTGTGCAGTCTTGCAAAGCATAGCATCTGGATTTGGGAATGTGGAATTTTTTTTTTCCCTTTGCCTTCTGTTTCCTGCATGTGCTGACTTGACCTCCCACGCCTGTGGACACCATTAGTGCAGTAGGCAAGTAGGCGATGCTGCAGAAGTATGGGGGAGAGGAGCTCTGTAAGCACAGCTCTGTGGAGAAGAGGCTGGTGGTGCTGAGAGGTTCTGAGCACAGCCTACAACAGGCAGTTTGGGATTATTTCAGGGGAGGCACAGCTAGAGATGCTCATTTTCCAGTTGACAGCCACTGTAGATGTGATTGTTTGGCTCTGAGGGAACAGGCTCCTTTGAAGTTTGGTTGATTTTTGTCTTGTAACATGTAAGTAAACAAAAAACAGTCTGAAAGCTTTGGATTGAATGGTTGCATGTCTGATTTCTGGATTTTGTGTTTCGTCTTTGGAGGATTTTCATTTGTCTGTTTTTCACTATTTTCTTCATCTCATACCAAGCTAAGATTAGGCATCATCTTAACTGAAAGCATAGTGAGATGATTCCGAAGTGCCTTGTAATTTCAAAGAAATAAGTTACTTTTTTGCATGTCTGCTACATTTATACATGCCTTCATTTAGTTGGTCAATAATGGACACTTTTTTTTTCTTTTTTTTTTTTTCCTTTCTTGTGGATTGAGAAATGAATGCATTTAGGAGGGCAAGAGAGGCTAGTATCATTCTGGAAATGGAAGCTGTTCCCTTAAATTATAAAATATTATTAAAACTACATGGATATCAAGAACCATCCATTCCAAATGCACATTAGCTCTGACAGCTCTGTATTCTCTGGGATACCCCATTTGTACCTTTAACCTTATCTTCAATTTTATTTAATAGAAATAGATACTATGCTTCTAACACATTGTGCTGCAGTACATTTTCAAATTGCATTGAAATACTGTTTATGTGGCCACAGCATGTTGTCCTTGCTCTTGGTTCTGTGGTATGTAGATGTTCTATTGACAGAAGAATATGTGACCTCAAAAAGTCTGGGAATTGAGAATGCCTGTCGGTGTAATTAAGTTTAGTTGTGTTTAATCATTTTGAGAAGTAATTGTCTGTGTTCCTGGTGCTCATTTAACTCCTGGTATGTTGGCAGTTGCCAAGAATCAAGCTTTCTTTACATCAAAGTAGCATGAAGCCAAATGAAGGAAAAATGCAACTTTTCCTTTAGCTACTTCTGATCTCAAATTGCAAACTATTTTGGCTAGAAATGTTCTCTCTAGCCCACTGTTTGTTTTAAGATTAAGTTTAGTAGTTTTTTACTAACTTGCTTATCTTTATTTTGTATTTTCGGTGTATTAAAACAACCTTTTATGAAACATAGCTGGAAGGGGAAATTTTACCATATAATTATCTTATTTTTTTAAGGTCTCTAGAAAGAAACCTGCTGTGGTCTGACTTTTGGTTGTTCTGAATCTTTTGAATGTCATCAGAGAGACACATTTCTGAAATAATATTAAATCTAAAAGACATAAAGTAGTAACTTCATATAAATGCATGTGTGAGAAGGGCAAGATGTATTTTCACTTTAAGTATTTTACAGATCATAAGAAAACACCCTAGGGTATACTCTGCAAATATTTCACATAACTTTGTTATATCCTCAGCTGTACCTTAGAGGTCTTAAAGAAACTCAAGAAACACAGTAAAAATAGCTAGTGTGATGGCTTTTAATCATTATAGAATCATTATAGAAACAGTCAATTAATACAGAGTGGTTTTATGGTAGCATCCTCAAAAATTATCATTGCAGGTGCAGAAATAGAAGCTGCTGTGTGAGAAACTTTGAATATTAACAAGAATTGGCTTTTTAAAGAATGGCCAACTGGTTTCATTTTCTAAGGTTTTGAAATGCTACTGTATTTCTTTCAAACAATAAAGTAATATTCCTGGGCCTGATATAAGTTGAATATAGATTTCTGGGGAAATTGCCTTTGCTGTTGTCTCTTGAAATAGTCACTTTACCTCAGCATGAGTTATTGATCATACACGAATGTGTGTATATGAGGACAAATCTATGCCCATCACTTCTTAATAAAAAATAAATAAATAAATTCTATATACTGCAGATACATTTTTTTTCCCTTGAGAATACCATTCTTAATGCAACAAACAAACGTTATGGTTAAAAATCCTAGAACACTTTACCATAGCTTGAGATTTAGATTAACTCAATTAATTAATCTTCTCCTCCTATTTGATGACCATGTTCCCTTTTCCTTTATCTGATAAGGAAATGAGAATTCATGGCAAGTCTGATCAGCAGAGTTTAGGACGCCTTTGGCAAGCACAAATCTACAAAGCCTGCAGGAGGGAGCATTTTCATCAAATGCTTTCAGCTTTTAATTGGGATGAAGTCCAGGTCAATATCATGGCCCCACTTGAAATGCCTATTTTTACAGATACAGTGGACTAAAATAAGGCAGAAAAAAAGATGTCTTTGTGTGATTCAGAAGTCTTGGTTTTGAATGCTTGAGTTTCCTATGTAATATCAAATCATCCTTCCAGCAGTTTTGAAGCTTGTGTGTTCTGTTTATTGTGATGCCAATTGTGGCCATTCTTCCACTTGCCAGTGCAGTGAGAAGCACATTTCCATGAAGTTGGCATGTCTGGGACCATGGTGAGGAATCTGGTTTTTGGTCTCCCTGCACGTAGTGCCGCTTTTTGTGTTCAAGGAGCCGATGTGCACATATGCCTGACTTGGGCAACTCTAGGTTTTTTTGTAGCCCTTCCAATCAAAAGTATATGTGCAATTGAGCAGTTCATTTGCATATTTGATGGTGCCCAGGAGGTGTGAATGCAGAGAGTGACTGGGTTAGAAAGCAAACCCATCTTCCAAAGTTCTACATCATACAGCTACCTTAGGAAGCTTCCCAAAACAGTGCTATCAACAGATGCAAAATACATGTGTTGGGATTTCAAAAAGGAGATCACTCTGTTATCTATTACCTGATTTCACACAGCTATTTCTATAATGAAAGTCAGTGAGTATTGTAAAGGGTTCGCTGCCTTATGTGATTTTGGCCTCTTGTATATACAACATAGCCACCACAGGAGGGGTGGTTTTCATAAGTTGAAGAAATTAATATTTTGTCTTCAAAACCTCTAAAGCTTATTTCAAAACCCTTCCATTAGTAGTATGACCACAACCATCAACTTCTGATGAAGAATAATTTAAGGGTAAAATCCCTAGGTACAATATATATTGAGGTCTAGGTTCAAACCTGGACGAGAGAAAATGTATCTCATTGCTGGTCTGGCCAAATGCTCAGTTGTTAAAGAAAAAAGCATGGTTTGATTTCTGGGGAGAGGAAGGGGGCAACTGTGGCAGTTGCTGTCGAATAGCAGGACTGGGAATTAGTTAGCAATCATTACCCATACTTTCAGTCTAATCTCAACAGAAAATCCATGCAATTGTTCAATGTTTGTGAAAGATTTGAATGGTATTTTATCTTCCAGAAGAATGCAAGTGGATGCTGGGAATGATGTATTCCTATGATTTATCACCTAGAAAACACTGTACATTGTGATCTGTAGCAGATGTGCTTTGGAGTAGTTCAAAGCACTGTTATATGAAACCCACCCAACTGCTTTCTACTGCTGCAGTCAGTAAATGTAATCCTATTTATTATATGGATCATATGTACTTATATATAATATATATATGGTGGTTCATTTTTAAATTTTGATCTGGTGATGACACTCATCACTCACAGAGATGAGTATGGGATCACCCATCTGTGTGTATATAAGCAGTATATGTGAAATAATTTTAGTAAGCAGACTGTAAAAAATCAGAAATATTGGAAAGAGAACATTATTACTAACCAAGTAAGCACCAGTTGTTGAGCTCTATTGAAAGAAAACCAAGCAGAAATGACCAGAAGCTCAACTGAGTCCCAAACCACTTCTTGTATGGAGGCAATTCCAGCTGAATGTCGTGATGGCTTCTCATGAGCTCTGTTTTGCATTGCCTGGGCAGTTCCCACTTGCACAGCATGTCATTAATTGCAGGAGAGCTGCCTGCCTGAAGGTTTACTCAGCATCCATAGGACATTAAGGATTTTTCCTTTATTTTAATAATGAAAACTTCTCTTTGGCAGTTGATGACATCCAAAAGCTTAGGGAGTAGTCTGCAATTAATTTTTTTTTTTTTTCACTTTGTAGGAGGGGGATTAACAACATGGTACTCTAAAAATCACATATAGCCTCTACAATCCAAGTGTCATTTTCTTCCAGATGTGACATGCATTTAGGGAATCTCAGAGCTAACATGGGAAAATAGCATGTTTCTCAGCAGTGGTTTCCTTGATTCATTTGTGCCTGGAGGGGACTGTTCTGCATTGAAAGCCTGACAAGCCTGTGGGGAGTTCTGC
This sequence comes from Regulus satrapa, assembly GCA_013396955.1. Classification (NCBI taxonomy): domain Eukaryota; kingdom Metazoa; phylum Chordata; class Aves; order Passeriformes; family Regulidae; genus Regulus; species Regulus satrapa. Next base: position 181,788 of record VWZN01013114.1, on the reverse strand, counting down.
TAATTATTGTGCTTCCCTTGCAGATAGCCCAGCCTGTGGTGACCCTACCAGGGTTGGTGGCTCCAGCAGTGTGGAGCCACTGCCTCATTCTTGCTGTCTTCTTGTGCCTTTGGAGAAGGGTATCAGTGAAACTGTCGCCCTTTAGAAGTTCATAAGAATTTTGCTAATTAATCTAGGTTTCAGTGTATTAATCTATTGCTCAGAGAAGGCACCAGAACTGGTAGACTATAGCTTTACAGAAGGCTTGCTGTAAACCTACCAGTGAGTGCTACTGCCCAGTCCTGGATTTCACTTTGTTGCATTGATCCTGCAGTTCTGCATCCCCTATGGATGGCCCAAAATAAAAATGTAAGAGTTGCAAGTCTTGGCAAACACAGCAAAGGAGCTGCAAAATCTCAAGGCTTAAACATAGGAAAAGTGCTGTACCTAATGTGAACTTGTAACCAGGTCAGACTGTAGATGGAGACCTGCTTGCATAGTTACTGGTAGGAAGGCACAAGAATGGTAGGAAAGAAGACTGAAGGGTCTGCGCAATATGTGCAGCTCTTGCATGCAGAGGTGTGACCTTGTGGTGCTTTGTTTTGTGCTATTACATTGAGGCCCTGGGGCTTAGGGGGAGGGGGTGTTTGTTGTCTTTTCCACCAACTGAAGGAAATGTCCTCTCAAAAGTACTGAGACAGCTTTTGGTGTAAAACATGCAGGTGGTTTTGATCAGGAAAAGAAATTGTGTTGTGTTGATGCTTGCAAATGAAGGAAGCCAGTGGGAGATGACTTACAACACAGCTTTTCTTTGTAGTCATCTGGGAAAAATCCATAAGGCTTACCTGCAGATGCAAAGGGAAGCATATGACAGCAGCCTGAATCATTGCAACAGGATATGGTTAGCAGTGTCTCTGGAGACACCCATGACTTCATTGATGAAGGGCAGGAAGCTGCCTGGGAGCCCACCACCCTGCACCTCCAAAAGCAACCCGGTCACCTGCAGTGCAGGACATGATGGCAGCATTTCACTTTGCAGTGAAAGGCAGAGATATCCAATCACACTTCTGACAGACCCAGGGAACAGTGTAACCTCTGTGCCAGCTGCAGAATATTTGGTGGTTTGTTTGTTTTTTGCTTTGTTTTTTTTTTTTTTTTAATTCAAGATACTGTTCAGTTGGAGTGCTGACAGTAATGTATGTGACAGTGTTTTTTCCTTGCAATGCAAAACCATCTAAGCCAAATTTTAGTAGGTGCCAACGTATGTGATGTGCCCAGCAGTCACCCATAGCACACAAAGTCACTTTAAAGTTGCACAAAGTTTCAGTATAGGATTTCAGATAAATACTGCATCCTGGATACCATCATAATTTCAATGAGGCTTTGATTCCTATTTGGCTCTGTCAGAAATATGTAATGTCAAAGGTAGACCTAGAATTCCAAAACTGAAAAAATCTGCTACTGCAGCAAATTCTGCTAAATAAAAGATAAAAAAAAATACATGAAAGAATGGAAGAGACAGAAAAATAAAAATAAATTTTAAAAAAAGGGTCAGTTGAATCAGATACATAAGGAAGTTGCACCAGATTTTCATGTTTTGTTACCTGTTGTGTCTTGTTAACATATTGTGAGCACACATAGACATCCTTTCTCATGGTGATTATTTCCTTCTAAGAAAGCATAATTCTGCTGTAGTGCCTCAACAGAGCCTTGCCAAAACCAGGGGAGAGGTTGATGTAGAGTTCAGAGAATCTATAATTGTCTTTACAGGGGAGTTACTGGGTCTTTTAGCATTTTGAATGCAAAATCCTGGCTACTAACAAGAACAGATATGTGTTGCCTTCTCTGCCTCCAAAGGTGGCACACTGCAAAACTGTATTGTGAAACATGAATGCAACTGCAAAGATGATGTCTCAGTGGTTGCCATAGTTGCTAATTCAATACTTGAGAAAAGTTTTTGCATTCAGCACAAAACACTTTGAGTGACAATGTTGCAAACAATATTTAAGATGCTTGAAATTAAAATAAATCAAGAATTCATTTTAAACATTTGGAATGCTAGCTGATTTTTTATCACTGGAATTAAAGCAAGTGTCTTCACTGTGGTCAATTATGCTTTGAAAATACATTTTGACGGCATTTAAAAACCATGTTATTTGTATAATAAGCATGACAGGAAAATATGCAGAAAAATCATCCACCCACAGTTATAAAAAGTAAAAAGCAGACTCCTTCTAGATCAGTGTAGAGCTCTGGAGACCAGCTGTATTAATCCTGAGCTTATAATGCTTAGAGACCACTAACATTGCAGAGCTCCTGTTAGTGCAGGGTACGTAAGTACATGTATATTTTATATATGTGTATATATATATGTGTGTGTGTGTGTGTCTGCATATGTATATTGTGTATATCAGTTATGCTTCTGTGTTGCCAGTGGTCCAGACTGATGTTAAAAAGTAGACCACAAGCACTCAGGATTGTTCAGCAGGCAAGCAAGCCACTGTTTCCTTTCATTATCATAGTATACACTGATGGATCAAAATTAGCCTTTTACCTCCATGCATTAAGGGCAAAAGCAGGATGGGAAATGAACTGGATGCAGATAAGCACACCTACACATATCGGGACAATAGAGGGAAGCCTGTATTATGAAGGATGTCACTGTTATGGTAACTATCAAGGCTGGTGCCACTGAAATGCAAAGATGAAAACCAGATGTCAGTAAAGGGAATGCACGTTATTCAAAGTACACAGGAACAAATAACAAGGCTATGTCATTTTTCCAGTAATCTTAAACATATTTCACAGTGATGGATTATTTCACTTGGTTTTGAAAAGTGCTCGAGTACTGCTTGTGAGCTTCTAGAGAAAAAGGAAGGCTAAATGAAAAGCATTAATTCATTTGCTTTGCTTTAGTTTGTGTTGTTCCCCTTTTTGATTTGTCCAAGTCCTTCAATAGGAGATGGAAAGATTACTGAAACATAATTGTCTTTTTTCTAATGAATACACATTAAAAAAAAGCTGTTAATTGGTAACATCTTTTAGCTGGCATATGGCTAGCTAATAATGCAGGCTTAATTAGCAAATCTAGGGAAGAATAACTTCCTAATATGGAATTAAAAAGGCCTGTCATTGTTTTTCATCAAGACTGACGATATTGGACCTGAAATTTAGCAGCCTTTTTTTCTTGGTCCCAGTGGATGGAGCTGAGTTTTTACATGTATCTATCACAAAAACAGAGCTTGAAAGTGCCAAGACTAATGCAGATAGGAAACAAACAGTAGCTCTCCAGAAAGTATAGTTTTATATCCACTCTTAATACACATGAATCTGGTGACCTGGCCTGTGTTATTTTTTTAAATGCCATACGCAGCACTGGAAAATTTTAATTTCCACAAACTACGTATTTAATTTTATTTCTTATCTTCAAACTTGCTCTGTGGATCCATAGGATCTGTGGACTACTATGGAGGCAACCACTGATGGTGGATAAGAATAGTAGCCTTGTACATGCTTCACAGTAATCTATGAAATTGGATTTTTAAACCAGTCTGTATGTCCACAGAATAATAAAGTGTTAGGGAGCAAGCAAAACCTCTCTTGCTCCTTCAGGGCCATTTCCTCAATTTTCTGTTTAGTCTTCTCCCCCAGTTAACCTGCTATATCTCCAAGAGAAAGAAAGGGCACAGTCCATCCACTAAAAGAGGTTCCTGCTGCTGTGATGTGTTCTGCATATCTTATCAGCAGCATGTTGTTTCAGGACTCCGGCATCATTTTCCTCTGATAGGCAGCCTCTCAGTGACTGAGCTGTACAGTTTGGCAAATGCTGAGCTGTCAAGTTGTGCTAATGATTTGGAAAGAGATGGATGTAAATTTAATTGCAGTAATTAAAGGAGAAAGCTGTGTTATTCCCTTGCTTGTCTGAAGGTGAACATCCTTGAAAATGTAGAAGCAGTGCACTTATTACCAAGGATATAGATACCCTGGCTTGGTGTATAATTTGGGTTCAAGAGAAAGGTTTGTTAGGGAACAATAGGTGCTGCCAAGGGCAGTGTTGAATGAAGCCTTAAAGCTCAACTCCATTGCTCTGTAGGAGTGCTGTGATAGGGGCAACATGGGAGTTGCTGTGTTTTATTATGCTACTGGTGTAGTTCTCCTTTTATAAATGAATTGCTTGTCAGTCTTTTATCTCTTCAGTTCAGTGTTGTCATGTCCTATAATGTTTTATTTAAAGCTGCATTGTTCTTGGGATAATCTATCTGTAGACCCAGTTGGTTTTGTGTAAATATGTCAAAATCAGAACCCTTACATTCAAGCCTGAATTTATTACTGAGCTCATTTTAAATTTCTTTTTTATTGATGTAATTATGGCTAAAAAGTTCAAACAAAGGACAAGCATAATTATGTAAAGAAATCATCCAGAGAGCTGCCTATTTGTTTTTCACTTTATCATTGTAAGAGCGTTTTGTATGCCACAACATTTAGCAGCATATACCCTTGACAGAGAATCAGTGTTATTGATAAATCATGCTGACCTTCAGGGCAGTCAGCACCCTCTAGATATTTTTAGGTATTTGGCTAACTTTCTCAAAGCACCTGATGTTTTGTTTATGCAGTAAATTCACAAGCAGGGAGGCAGGTATATTTCTGGGGAGACCAAATCCATCTTCCCTTGTCATAACTGAACTTTGTCCTGCACTCACCACATCAAGCTATTTATTTAAAAAAAAAATCTTCCTATCTAGAATCTTTTTCCTTCATTTGTAGCAATAAAGGGAATAATGTCTGTACTCTCATAAGCTGCTTAGCTTTGTTGCATTGGGATGTTGTCAGCGTCTCCAATTTTGGGTAATCAGCACAAAAGAGAAACTTGTGCAGCTGAGCTCAGAGGGAAGGTGTGTTTGTGGGGGATCACAACATCCGTGGCTTCCTTCCGACAGCCCTTTTCCTTTGGCAAAGTTTCTATTCACAAGCCACAATGCCCGCCTTCAGGAGGAGTAAAACCAGGGCTAAGAGTTTAGCGCTGGCTCGCAAAACCCAGCAGCAGGCAGCAGCAGCTTACGGCTCCCTGCACAGGATGTTCTCTGTGGTGAGTTCTGCAGCGGCGTGGCTTCAGCTGGGGGTGCTGCTTAATTAGGCTGGGGTGATGGGGCTGCAGGAGCATCCAAGCTGCCTGTACCTGATAAATAATGACTATCCCAGCATTAGTAATCAAATAACGGATTCTCACAATGTGTAGTTGGTGGCTGAATTTGTACCAGTACTCTGCATGGGAAAAGGTTTGGGGTTTCTGAAGTTTGGGGGAAGGGAAGGGTGGGTTGGTTGCCTGCACTGTTTGCTGTTGGGCTCAAGCAAATTGTTATTTCTTGCATCTCTCAGAGAAAGGACTAAGTAAGATCCATATTTTGACAAGTAGTGGGAAGGTTTTAAAAAGATTCCTCATGGAAATTTGGAAATAACTGCAGAATGAATATTTTAACTGTTTCTCTGTTTTTTCACAATTAAGTTAGTATTGTGGAAATAGGGAGAGAAAAAATATGATCTATAATCAAGGTAAAGCTGGAGAAATATAAGAAGGCTGTATATATGTATTACGCAGGTGGCAGAAAAATAACATGAGCCTCCTGCATTAAAATTGATAACATCAGGATAAGGACCTGGGGTAGGAAGAACTTACAGGATTTTTACCAAATCAGGGTTTGGGAAAACTTTTATTGTGTGCTTTGATGTTGCCTCGTAAGACTCTCCATTTTGTGACCAGGGCTCTCAGGGTTCCTCTCTTTTTTTTTCCTGATGCTCTCATCTTTGCATTTTGTATAGTCAGGATTTAGTGTCCTGTAATGGAAATCACTTCAGTTTTACTTGTGACTTTGGTATGACTTGGGTCAGATGACTTTGAAGATGGATTCTAGAGAAACTGAGCACAGCATCTATGAACTCAGTGGTTGCTGCTTGTCCTGGGGACCTGGTCATTGCAGGCTCTTGGGCCCAGGTCCCTGCTGCATAACTTGGTTTAAAAAAAGAGTTTCAGTCAAGTACCTCAGTCACCACTGATGGTTCTTCTGTACTCAAAGAGAAAGATGGGCATCTCTCTGTGTGGCAGGTGAGAGGGAAGATTTGCCACCATGCAAATATCAATAGCTCAGGCATCACATCAGCTGGTTGCATCTTTGCTGTGTTATACAGCTGTGTGTTCAGCCTTCTTTCAGGCCTCACCCTGTGCTTTCTGGAAAGAATTAGTCTTCTTATAGTATTTGTGATAAATTTAAATGAGGTTGGTTGATCTAATTCTGTAAATGGACTGATTTGCTAGTGTAAATCTTTCTGAAATTGAGAAATTCTAACTCAAAAATGTCTTGTTAATTCCTTGCCTTCTATGTAATGTGATATTGTCTAGCAGGAGGGCACTTTGTCATCCTGTGGTGCAGAGGACTTGCTTCTCCCTCCTTAAAACATAACTCTAACTATGCTTTGCTTATTGCTATGAAAGATCTGAACGACATGGAAAAAATGCCCTTCTTTTAGCAAAGTTTTAAATATTTTTATTAAAAGATATGACAGAGTAAAACAAAGCAGATCCCTACAATTTTATTGTCAGTTAGAGGCAAGTTCATATTGAGTGGCCTTGAAGTTAGGAAAAGGAGAAGGAGGAGAAGACAAATAATAATGGAGGCTACTGCTTTGCTTAGCTTCTATTGCCGAAAGCTGAGCAGCACTTTTGCCCAGACATCAATGGTGAAAATTCCACAAAATATTTTTCAGTAAAGTTCTGCTGACATTTTTCAGTTTTAATGAACAAATTAGAGGAGTGAGGTATTGTATTGATGTCTAACATAAAGCATAACTGTATTCTGTGATCTTTAAGGAAGCTAAAGCCTGCAACTTTCTAGCCTTTTATGTTTCTTGGTTACAAAGTACTTCTCAGTCTGAGGAGAATCCAGAGATACACAGAGTGATGCGACCACCAAAAAATGGTGATTGTCAGAGCTACTTTTGTTCTGGAGAGAAACATCTTCTAACACAAAGTAAAAGGAATTTGGCATCTCCAAAAGCTTTCCTTTTACACAGAATGAGGGATGTAAAGGTGTCTCAGGCTAGTTGTTCATTGCTCAAAATTCCATGTAATTGTATTTCTTCTGCTGACTGGTGCATCCAGTCTTCCTGGAAATACGTACTTAGAGCTGACGTGTTAGATGTTCATTTTTGGAGGTCACAAGTCTAATCTATTTCTGCAGGAAGTTTCTGAGCACATTTCCTCTCAGGGTAAGGAGTTCAAAGGGTTGGTGATCCAGCCCATAGATGTGGTCTGTATCCTGCACAAAGATACCAAATCCTGAACACTCTTCAAAGGATACGCATGGCTTTCATATCACCAAGGAGTCTTTCTTAAGTTGTGTAGAGTTTTCTAAGTCTACTAAACTATTCATTTCTATCACTGTTTCAACCCTGAGAGACTGGCAGAGTACCAGACACGTATTAATGAGGGTAAAGTAAACAGTGTGCAGAGACCCTGTAACACTAATTGACCTTGTGCAGCATTTATGCTCAATCAGTATAATTCAGTAGAAAGTCACAGGATAGCCATGAAATCGTTGTGCTAGTTCTTAACCACTGCTGATTAATGTCTTCTGCTCTCTCACTGATTAATTTTCTGGGATTTTGTTACTCTGGTGGGGATAGCACAGCTTCAAATGATGATACGCTTGTCTGCAAGGAGCAAAGAAAATCCGTAAGACATCCTTGTAAGAGCATCTTTAGCTCATTTTAGGAGAGTAATCTGTAATATTTTTTTATCACAACTATTATTGATAATAGAATGTGCTGCATCTATGTCTAACAAGCTGAACACCACTGTAGCTGTTTGCTGCCGTTGGGTCAAGGTGACATCTCTGTGGGCTGGAACTTTCCCTGCAAAGGTTACTTTGAGTAGTCCACATTCACAGGGAATACTCCTTGCAGAAGGATATGGAACCTTAAGTCTGAGTCTCAAGCATGCAGGGATGAAAGAAATGTTACTCCAGGCTACTTCTACACATCCTTCTCTTTTCTAAGAGGCCAGGGGAGTATTGGGCCAGGAGGTTGCTTCCCCTGACTGGTAGATCTGTAGAACAATTTATACAGCTTTGTTGGAAAATCTTGCATATGACCAATAAACCAGCACAGTGCTCCTTAGCTTCCTTCTCCCTGAAATATATGTGGTTTTTTTGTTTTTTTTTTTCCTTTAAGACCTACATAAACTTCATTTTTCTTTCCTACCTCTAGCACTGTTAGTCTAAATTTTTTGATATTTAGCCTTATCTGTCTGCTGTTCAGTGGAAAAGGGAAGCTGAAGCTGCTTGTTGTCCCCGTACATGTTGCTGAAAGTGGCATACGTAAGCTCAGGTAATGGATTTTGGAGGAAGTTTCCTGCTTCTATTGTAGTTTCTCCTCAGGTTTTATCTGTTACCAAGCAGCCTTGTCTGTAGTCAGTTGTCTGGACTTCTCTTTTTTACTGATTTAAGTGTTTTTATTCTGACAAGCTGCACACGATAAAGGTTGGCATAAATAACTTACTATTTACTAAGTACAAGGAGTCTTGGTCCACAAATAAAATCAGCTGTGTGCTTGCGGAATTTATCAGTTTTATCTGAGAGTCAGATCTGCCGGTATTAACTATTGCAAAGTCAAGATCAGAGCAAATTCAGGGTTAATTCCCTCCTTAATTCAAGATAGCGGTGGATGTGTGCAGTATCAAGAGAAAATTCCTTTTGAGACTTGGCTTAAGGACTACCAAGTTTTGATTTGACATCCAGAATGGCTTTGAAATCCCAACTGCAGGGCAATCCCAAATAGAGGACAGAGGCTGAGCCTCTCCTGCCCACACATCCGAGATGGAAAAGAGTGGTCCTAGGGACTGCCACTAGAGAGTTTCTAGAAAGGATCTGTTTAAAACAGTTTAAAAGAGCAGGAAATTGTTTAGTATCAGAGGCAGAAAGTAGCATCCAGAGCACTAGAGAAAAAGAGTAGAGATCCTGACATGGGTGCTAAGAGAGTTTTCAGAAGAAACATGGAGGAAGAATTGTTTCGTGCTTCTCTACTTTTTTTTTGCTATGTTCTCATTTATACTAGGCTCCTTGTCAAGAACCAGTGGTTCCACTGGAAAAATGGGTTCCTTCATCTATTATGGTCTATGTAATGCACATGAGTGAATGTGAAACACTTTTGTCCTGTGATCAAGTAGAATTTTAAGCTTGCTTTGACCCAAGTGTAAATACCACAGTGGGTACAAAGAGTGAGGTCTGGATATCGCATGGTCTGGAAGACTCTTCCCTCATGTAAAGGGAAGGACACAGAGCGGCAAGACTTAAAGAAAAAACAAGATCCTGTGAGCAGGGAGGTCAAGGGCAATATTTGCAAACATATCCAGGAACATATTAAAGTTTATAAAAATCAGTGCTTGTTGGCAGTACCTGAGAGGTAATCCTGTGCCTTGGGCTTAGGCCAGCTATGCAGAACAATTTCTGACAGCAAAATTATATTGCTTAGCTGATCAAAAAGTATTTATGTTGAGGAGTATCATCTATTTCCATATGCTTTCCCATACAGTGATTCTTGGTGACAGATGCAGTGCTGACCCCAAAACTCAAGGGGATGTAGAAATAGCATGTTCCCCAATGCCTGCCTGCTCTATATGCAAAGGTGGTTGAGGAGGAATAGAGGACTGCTAACAACTCTTGTAAAACTGTGCCTGATGATGATGCTTGTGACTTACTTTCAATAGGCTGCCTTGCATCCTTGATCCCAGTGTCCTTGATCAGTCATCAACCTGATGTAAATCAAGCTGCCCATGCGCTGTAGAGAGTGTAAAATCTGAAAAACTGTGATATAAATGCAAACCTTTCTGACATCAGAAACAAAGAAAACAAAACTGAAGTGCTTTGGTATTCAGTTGTTTAGAAGCTGCTTTAAAATAGCCTACACACACATACACACACACACACACCACTTCCTAAATTATTTATTTGCAAGCCACTAATTAATTTCAGTGTCACAGACTGACTACAATTTTAAAATTTATTCCATCAGTGTGGAGCTGCAATTCTAACAAACACCATTCAATTCATATTGCATTTTTTGGGTCCTAATAAGTGTTGAAAATACTAAACATATCTAAATTTCATAGTTTTGCAAACTGTCATAATGGATTATGATGATGGTTGCACATATCAGTGAGGAAAGTAACTTCATTTTTTTTTAGAGTGGTGGCATTTTTCAAAACTGGGAGCTGGGAAGCTACAGAGTAATACAGACTAGATAGCAAACATCTGACATTTTAACATTTATTTTCATCATGTAGGTGTTTTGCCACAGGAAGGGTTGAGATTAAATATTGCTAGTCTGTTTAGCCTCCAGTTTAGTGAAAGACTTTGTATAGCCTCAGTTCATTTTCAGATTCACTTTTGCATTTGTTCATTTGATGGCCTAGTGTGTTGGTGAACCTAGGCTACACAGGTAATCAGTGGTGAATTGGGACACCCAAAAAAGGATTACTTGAAACAGTTTGTGGAATAAATAAAGTACAAATTAAGACAGTTTTGAAATACACTCATGTCCTGATATGAGTGAAGAAAGACTCACACGAAATAAGGCAGCCTTCATGTAGTCCTCATTTGAATGCCCTTGCTAAGTACAAGGTGATAAATTGCACAGCTTATGCAACTGTCCAGTTTGTGTGAGTGTCTGAATGACAGAAGCACTGAAGAAGAATTGTTGCATGTAGTACAAAGATACAGATACCGAGTGCTGTTAGCGCAGAATTGAGTAATGGTTGTGATGTTTCAGCTTTCAGGGGAACACCATGTAAGAAAGAGAACAGTGAAATAATTTCAAATTAAGCATTGAAGATTATGTCCTGCAAAAGTTGCTCTTGAATATTAGTTGTGGTCATCCAAGAGCAAATTACGGAACTATTTCATAGTGTCAGAAATATCTCCTTGTCTTCCATCTTTTCATCACAAGATTAACTGTTGTTCTATCTTCAGTTCCTATTTTGTTTGAAAATTTTCAGATTTTTTTTTTTAATTTGGTTTTTAATCATTCTTCTAAAGAATTTCAAATATTTAGTTTTCCATTTGCCTTTTTTGAAAACAAAAGGTCTTGATATGTAGTTGTATCTTTGGAGAGAAAACATCTGACCATCTTTTAACACCCCCAGATATTGGAATCTGAACCTGAGTTCCATGTCTCATTGTTAGAAAGCAACAAAAAAAACACACAGTACAATATAGATAGCAGATTAAATATAAAATAATTATTCTGGATGCTTGTAAGATATTTATCTGCTAATTCTTTCAATTTTTATGCAGGGAGTATTGCAAAATAAGAGAGGTGGAAAACAATGTGATGTTTCACACTGTCATAAGAAACAAAGTATGTGATATATCTGAGTGCTCTCATCTTTTGCACTGTATCTGAAGACTGAAAATAATTTGTGCTAGAAAATCACTAGCAAATTTAAATTCTTTTTACTGCTCTGATCTGGTTTTGCTATAAATTAAAGCTGTTCAAAGCCGTCAAGATACACATCTGACAAAAATCAATGGCATGCTCTGGCCCCTGAATTTAGAGCAGGAGCAAAATTGGAGGAATTCAGAAATAATTGTAGTACAACTTATACTCTAAAACATCATTACTTATCTGTTTCTTCTCACTTAACAGAGCGCAGAACAGATCAGCGCATTGTGCCGAAACTTCCAAGAAGTCCAAGCAAGCAATATGGAGGGACAGAAAGACAACCAGGATCCACCTCAACGACCACTGGCTCGCCACCTTTCTGATGCAGACAGACTGAGAAAAGTCATCCAAGAACTTATGGACACCGAGAAATCTTATGTCAAGGTAAGAAAAAAGCATGGCTCACTTGTTTTTGAGGCTGACCGTGGACAGTCTTAACATTTTTTGACCTTACCTTTATACAACCAGCCTTTCTCAAGGGCCATAACCTACAAACTCTTCCTATCTAATTGTTCCTGTTGTTTCTGGCAGACTTGCTGAGGCTGTAGGATTTGATGTAGTAGCATTAGTTGTAGTCAATTTGTATTGGAGAGTGGTCATCTGTGGGGAGAAAATACCTGCAAAAAAGAAGGGTTTTCCAGGGGATGTCTGCCAAGTTTTCAAGATGAAAATAAATCTGTTAGAAGAATAGAATAGTCTAATAATTTATAGTCTCCTATAAATGAGTATGTGGAAAAGAGTGCATGATTATTTTTGAACCAGGAAAGCTAAAAGGAACAACTCCAGTGGGTTGTAGCAGGACATGGAAGTTACTTCTCTTCTGACTGATAAGCCTGCAGTTCGTTCGATGCATCTCTCTTCTTTATATGAACTCTAAAATCATGTGACTGGATGCCAAAGGAAACATGGAAACATTGATTTCATTGACCTCCAGCAAGAAGGCATCATCTCCTTTTCTGAATCTTAAAAGATGAATTTATATATATACATGCTGCAATAATGTTTGTGGAAAAGAAGAGAGAACACTTCATCCACCAATGCACTAACACAGCCCTCACTAATACAGCTGGACCCTCACTTATGTCCATCTAATGTTTCTTTTAGAGGAATCGCTTGAACAAAGCATGACCACGGAGGCCACTGATATATGTGCAATTTTGCATCAGGAAAAATCCTGGCAGGTTGCAGTACTTGTTACAGCATTTTTAGGGAGCTGCTCATTTTTCCTCTACATAGAATTTCTGGTGTGTCTCTTCCCGGGGTCAGAGAGCCCTGTAGTGGACCCCAGCTGCTGTCATGCTTTGGTGTGGGGTAGTAAGTATTAAAAAATGGCGCTAATTTTCTGAAGTGACTGAAAAAACCCTTGATCACACCTACCTGACAATATAACTGAACACTTTAATAACTTACAGGATTTTAAAATGCTGCATATCTTTGTGAATATTGCTACAGATATTCAAATAAGTGGCTATTTATATAGTTTATTTAATATAAAAAAAAAATACATTTGATGTCGTTCATATGGATGGACTCATTCGAAAATACTAATCTGTAACCATTCTTCCTCATGCTAGGCTAGAATATAATTTGCTATAGTAAAAAAGTTTTAAAGCCTTAAGGATGAAACAAAAACATTCCACTGAAATCAGTTTGCCTCAACTTTACCAGTAGCTTACTTTAGTGCTAACAACATGCAGGTTATTTTGTTACTGAAAAGGAATTGTATCTTTAATTCATTCCCCAAACTTATCCCTATCTCATGGTTGCCACATAAAGAACAGTTTCCATACAGTACGGAAAAAGTGAACAAATATTCTTTTTTGCAGGACTTGAGCTGCCTCTTTGAGCTATACTTGGAGCCCCTTCAGAAAGAAACCTTCCTTACTCAGGATGAGGTGAGGATATATCTCAAAAATGGTCCTTGTCATTCTTTTTATGGGTTAAGACCTTGGTGCTTGGGTTTTTCATTACTGAGAGTGTGACAGAAAAGACAAACAACAAAGATGTCAATAGGAATCAACACCAGTCAGTGCCTTTCTCTCTGGTGTGTGCCTCACTTCCTTTTCTTAAAAGGTAATTGTTCTTCTGAATTAACTGCTGCTGGGAAACCTTCACTTTTTTTGTATGGAGTTTTAATAAAACCTGTTTGAAAAGTGTTAACAAAGGAAAGTCTTAACATTACTGATTACTAGCTTTTGCAATTTCTTCGTGTGCTACATCTCCTTAGTCCACCATTTCCAAAGGACCACTTTTAGGTCCATGGAGTGCTGTACTTCATAGCCTGATGTTTTCCACAGATGGAGTCCTTGTTTGGCAGCCTGCCAGAAATGCTGGATTTTCAGAAGGTGTTTTTGGAGACCCTTGAAGATGGAATATCTTCTTCCTCAGATTTTAATACATTGGAGACACCATCTCAGTTCCGGGTAAATATTTCATCATTTCATACTTTGTAGTGTGCCTGCAAACGTTAGTGAAAATCTGGCTTTAAGTAGTTTATGACTCTAAGAAGTTCCATAGGCTTGCTTTTATGTTTGAAGCTTTACTTTGGATTAGAGTTCTATTCAACAATGAAAGATAAGTGCTATTTTTTCATGGTCTTATCTTCCTCCTCATGGCAAAGGTTGCAACACGGAAAAAGGCAGAGTAGACTTGGAATCTGGCAGTGTTTGTGAGGCAGAACTCCTTTGTAAAGAGTTTATTGTCCCTGTGCTGAATTCTGCCTTGCCTGTGGTTCTCCCTGCTGTGCCAAACTAACCCTCAACAGCCTGGGAGATTTTCTTGTTAAATGCCACATGAGTTCCCCATGTTGTGAGGCCCAAGAAGTGGACCTGTGAAGTGTAAATGGCTGTAGCACCACCCAGTACCTGCCCTGACCAGAGGAAGTCGATTCCCTGGCTCAGGACTGAGTTCTGGCAAGTCTCCTGAAAATTTGCTGCATTTTGTGGAGCAAACATTGATTAAAAGAGGGGAGAGGGCTGCTTTCCTCCTTCCTCACTACTTCTCTTTCTATATTTGCTTTGGGAAGCATTTTTCTAAAAATCTCTCTCTTGAGATTCAGTGCCTCCCACATCTTCCCAACCTCCCCTTCATCCAAGAACATCAGAGGTGTCCTGTAATTACCACCTGCCTGAAAAAGGGAAAACAGCTGGAAGGCAGTCCTGTATTTGTCCCTTCTGGCTTTGGCACTTTTATGCCTTGCTTCCTATGGCTCACATTTTTTTCCCAGCACAACACAGTTATATGTCTGCTGATTTTTGTTCCTGTGCTGCCTGAAATATAACGTAAAATAAAATATCTGTTCAGGAAGAAAGGAGAAAATTGCAGGCTATGCCTAAATAAGCTAACCTCTACACTCAGCAAAATACCTAAATATCATGAAGTTACTACCAGTAGTTATATTCATGTTATATACCTATAATGTATGTATAGAATCATACCACATGATCCACCACTGAGTCTGCTTGTTGTATGCCTGAATATTTATTTAGGATTCTAGTAGTGAATTAATATTTTGATTGTGTTGATTTCAGAAATTGCTGTTTTCCCTTGGAGGCTCCTTTCTGTATTATGCTGACCACTTCAAACTGTACAGTGGCTTCTGTGCAAACCACATCAAAGTTCAGAAAGTTCTTGAGAGAGGTAATTTATTGTCTTCATTATTGCAATTCACTTGCATGAATTCAAGCTGCAGTGAACTACTGTAACAAATACTGTCAACTGGCAGAGAATATTGGATATAATCAAGGGAATTGGAATAAATGTTGGTATAAAACAAGGACTAATCAGGTATTTTTCAACAGGAAGATCTAAGATCAGAGGTTCTGCTGAAGTATGGTATAGACCTGAAAGAAGCAGCAACAAATGGTAGATTAAATCAGGAATTACTTCCTCTGCCATTTGCTGCAGTGCAGTGGAAAAATTAAGAGAAGTCATCTGACCTTCATAAAGTTGCTTTCTCAGCCCTTTTATGAATGTTACTCGATGCAGGGAATTACTATGAAATGGATAATGTATGCTACTCTGTAAATCATCCATTGAAAAGGCTGAGAGTTTTGGTG
Organism: Regulus satrapa; assembly: GCA_013396955.1. NCBI lineage: Eukaryota > Metazoa > Chordata > Aves > Passeriformes > Regulidae > Regulus > Regulus satrapa. The sequence continues at coordinate 166,258 of VWZN01013114.1, read as the reverse complement.
CTGGGTTCAAGTTGCCATTCCATGTTTTTCAGTTATTGTAGCTTCCATGGCTTTCATGCTCAACTGACTCCGTTTGTTTGTTTGTTGTTTTTTGGTTTTGTTTTGGTTTGATTTTTTTTGTTTGTTTTCTTTTTTTCTTTTTTTCTTTTTGCATCTAGCCAAAACAGATAGCGCCTTTAAGACCTTTCTGGATGCTCGAAATCCCACCAAGCAACATTCTTCTACACTGGAGTCATATCTTATAAAGCCTGTTCAGAGAGTTCTGAAATATCCTCTTCTTTTAAAAGAGCTGGTGTCTCTGACAGACAATGAGAGTGAGGAGCATTATCATTTGACAGGTAACTTTTCTTCTACAGGAATGAATATGAATAAGTTTTATTTCCTGCCCTGTCTGAAGATACAGGTAGACATTCTGGTAGATAGCACAGAACCTGTCAAAACCTAGACAGAATTCCCTCTCTCTCCTTAAAAGTAATGAGTTTGGTTTGTTTGTTTGTTTGTTTTTTGTTTTGTTTTGTTTTGTTTTGTTTTTCCCTTTAGCTGAAAGTCCCACTTGGTATGCCCAAGTCCCTTTGAAAAGTAGGTATGCCCAGGATTTGCCATGGCAAGTAGGACTGGGATCTTTATCCTCATGCACAGGAGCATGTCAGGTCACACTGTTGCCTTTTTTTTTTTTTAAACTCACTTGAGAAACACTGACCAAGGCTCCATCTTGTGGTTAGTATTTAGTTCTTGAAATATGTCAAAGTTTAAGAGCACCATGGAAGGAAATATTTGTTGTTCAAGGTCTTTCTGTGACTCTTGCTTGTGTAGAAGAGATCTATGTCAAATGTTTGCAGTCCTTCCATGTAGAGAGACTTATCCAACATGCATTAGAGTTGATTGCTTTTCTAGGCTCATGTGCCTGGCTCTTCACCCTGGCAAATTCAATTCAGGTCTGTCAGCACCTGGTGGATGAAAATCAAGAGATGTATTTTTTGGATCAATTACCATTTTCACAAAATGGATGCAGACAAAATACACTGTCAGTAAAAGCTCATGAGGCTCTTACTGACTTCAAGAGGAGCTTTCAGTGTTTTTCCCTTCCCCAAACAAGCTTGGGGTAGGGACTTATTTGTAGGTTAGGATAGATGCCAAACTGCTAAAACGCTGTGCCAATAAGGATCGATGAAACAACGAATCCCTGTCCAGTTCCATTCTGAATTAATACAAAAATCTGTTGGAATCTAGTGACAGTCTTGTTTGGAAAACATAATTTAAACAAAACCTGGTCATGAGCATTTCACATGTACAGCCTATGGAGGAACTTGAACAGCCTAACACTGTTTTTCTTTGCACATTCTGGGATGAGACAAATGCAATTTGTTTCTCTTAAAGGTCATTGGATAACTTATTTTGGGATGAGTGTAGATTACTCTAGAGGTCCTAGTGGCCCTATATCGACAAAATGGAAAATTTAACCATGGCACTATCATACTGCTATAAATATTGATAACTTTGGGGGCTTGTCACTGGAATGCTTATTGCAGCCTTTTCAGCCAATTAAGACACATGAGTATTTTTCACTTACTCTGACCGGGAAGCATTTCTTCTGCTGTTGCTATGAGAAAGTACAGATACAGAGCTAGAATTCAGTTCACCAGACCTTGGGAAGGCAACATCATTTTACATGTCTCAAGAGGAATTAAATTTAGAATTATTTTATTTAGAAAATACAAATTAATTACACAGCTATGTATGAAATTTTTTAATTTTACAGAAGCGCTGAAGGCAATGGAAAAAGTAGCAAGTCACATAAATGAGATGCAGAAGATATATGAAGATTATGGCACCGTATTTGACCAACTGGTTGCAGATCAAAGTGGAACAGAGAAAGAGGTAAGAGAAGAAACAACATGTTGCATTGACTCTTGANGAAACTACATGTTGCATTGACTCTTGAACATTATGCAGCTTGCTATTGGGGCTTCATCTCTTTCTGAGGTAATTTTGGGAACTTACTTGCACTCCATTCTCCTGTAGTATTTTGACTTCTGTTTTGTATCTGCCTGTCAAATTTTCTTCTGTGAGTAGGCTAGGGTAAAGTTTTCAGACAGCTGCCAGAGCCACATTCTGGACTGACAGGAATTGCAAGCAGGAGTGGATACAGCTCTCAGCAGAAAAAAACCAAAACCCTCTTGTCAAAACATTGCAGAGATTATCCATGCCCCAAGGCATGCAGATTTTGAGTTCTTAAGTTTTTAACATATTTTTTCACCCGTATAAATGAGAATGGCAATTTGAGGGATTTCACATTAAGGTCTGTTACTCTCATTCTCTACACTTCCAGTATTGAGGCATCCATGGGTATTTGTCAGAGCAAAGCCATTAGTTATACAGACTGTGTGCAGTCATCTCCCAGAACTGGGGCAGCAAGGCCTCAACTTAGCCATTTACATCAAACAATTACTAAGCAGATCAAATCTGTAAAGTTGGATATCAGATATGAGAGATGTCATCTCAGTTGCTTCATTTCTTGCTACTATAAGTCAAGTTGTCTCTGTTGACTATCTGGTTTCTCTTCATTTATGAGGAAACAAAACTTGACAGCCTGTGATATTCTTCAGCATTATGTTGTGTTCCACAGAAGAAAGAAGCCTCAGAGTACATGACCTCCATTAATTCTGCCATTGGTAGTGTGATCAATACTAATTACTCTACCAAAATTAAGGATTCTTAGAGCTAATAAATCAGGTGGTTCATAACTGGCTATATGGAAGTGTAAGATTATCAGATCAGCTTAGTATTTCTTTAAGTTATTAATAGTAAGAACTTCTACCCAGCTTCCATAACTTAGGGGCTATTACTTTGTATATTTGTAACCTGTTTTTAAAGAAAAAAAATTACTCACACCTTTCCTGCTGTAGTGAAGATCTCTTTCTATACATACAATAAATACAGAAAACACAGATCCCTAAAGTTATCGATGTGTACTAAAATGCAGCACTGATATATATGTATATATAAATATATATAAATCTATTACATATCTATATGTATGTATGTTTATACTGTTTATTTATGTTATCTACTCTTATATTTTAATACAGGTAACAGAGCTTTCAATGGGAGAACTTCTGATGCATTCTACAGTTACCTGGCTAAATCCTTTCCCGTCACTGGGCAAAGCAAGGAAAGACCTTGAACTTACAGTGTTTGGTAAGTGTCTTCCCTAACTCTTGCTTTCAAATCTGAAGATTGCCTTACAGGATAAAAGCCTCAAACTCCCTTCCCTGTAGTCATGTGATATTAAGGGTGGACTTATATGTGAAAAAATACTCAGTACTTTCCTAATATGGAAAACATCTCTATTTATCTGCTTGCTGCAAGCCACCCTCAGCTGCTGTCTTGCCTATATTTAAACTATGGAAATCAGCGATTTTCAAGAAGCAATATTAGAATCTTTAGAACAATCTGTTAAATTAAATGAGGCTTTCAGAGGAGGCTTGTGAGAAAAATCATTATTTATTGTACTCTTATGAATTCAGACTAACTTCTGCTTTACAGGTACTGCATTGAAATCCCCATCCAGATTATTTTAACCTGAAACTTGATGTGGAAATGAGAGGATAAAAACAGGAGTCAATTTCTTTAAAAAAAAAATTATTATTTTAATATTTCAGTGGATAAACCTTCAGAAGAACTCCAGGTTGATGACAGAGATTTCTCTTTCTCAGGGCACTGCTTCCCTGGGAAGCAGTGTTAGGGGAGGGGATGCTTCAGAGAGAGGAACAAACTGATGAACTGCAGGAAGAGTAGACTGTGTCCTTCACAGCACTCTCCTGCTAAAGGCCCTTCGCTCCCCTTGAAAATGTCCACTGTCTACAGGAAGAAAACTTTTACATCTGACCTACATCTTCTGTATTTGTTTATGTGAAGACTTAACAGGAGATAGGTGGTTGCTGGTAATTTCAGAATAAAGGTACAAATTGGCTTAATCCTAAATGTTTGAGCAAAATCTGAGGGAAAAATACTGCCATTGCATGAAAGTGAAGGATGAAAAACCCAGCTGTCATCTCAGCATGGGGAAAATGATTTTCAGTGTTTGCCCATCTCATCCTTCACATTCCCATGACTATAATAATCAGCTTCTCCAATATAGCATTTTCACTGAACTTTGTAATATTATAACTACAATTAACAGTTTTCTTTTTTTTATTTTTAATTATTTTCAGTTTTTAAGAGGGCTGTAATATTGGTGTATAAGGAGAACTACAAACTGAAAAAGAAAATGGTAAGTCTGGTATCAGTGGAGATGGTGGACATTTATTATATTACTGCAATGCAAGATGGACCATAACAGTGTTAAAGGGAGAGTGAGATGGAACATCACTTTCCCCTAATAGGATGGAATTCTAGCTATCCTGCTAAAACAAGTGCTCAATCTCTGTGTAGCAATAAATATTTTTTGTTATTTAATAAGCAAAATCATCTTCTGTGTGAGCCCCACATTAATTTTGTCAAGTGGAATATGAAACATTGCTATGCAGATATCACTAATTCTTCCAGACAGCATTTACAATGGTCTACCTTACCACAGGGTGTAGGTGGAAGACCTTTGTTTCACAAACCCTTCCTTACCCTGGAAGGGAGGGTAAAGGGGCATTATAGATATAACATTCTCTGTACCCACTTTCAGACCTGAAATATGGAAGTCAGGTAGCAAACTGTATGTTCCAAGTACCAGTGGTGATAGACTGCACCATGCTCATTGTAACAGATGGAGGGGCTCTAAAAGTAGCAGCAGCAGCTACATGATTAATGTACTCTGCTAATCAACAGTCTGCATGTTCTTTCACAGAAGACTTCTTCCCTGGTGGTACTTATAGGCAAAGTATTATTTTTATCCTTTAAAATCAAATGGCTTTTAAAAGTTGAAGGCATTACGAAATCCAAAGGTTGTCTATCACCATTTCAACTACGTTTACAAGTTCATTTTAAGGTAGTGAAGGAAAGCTTAATCAATTTAGTTTTTCTTCAAAGGCAGACCTTTTAAGAGTAGCACAAAACACTACCACTTTTTCTACTTCTTAGAAATATCCTTTGTTTTATTTTTACAGCCTACTAATGTTCGTGCTGCACATAATTATGGTGACTTGGATCCATTTAAATTTCGTTGGCTGATTCCGTTATCTGCTCTTCAAGTTCGACTGGGGAACACAGCAGGTAACTCTCTTGCAGTAAATACTTCAGGACTGAATGTTTTTCTGGGGTTCTATAATACTGCCTCTTGCAGATGTCTTTCTGAGCCTCTGGAAACAAGCAGGTGTAGAGAGAGTACCATCTATCCATTGTTGTCTCTGCACTCAGGGGCTACAGGTTTGATACATTTACATTACTTTCTCCGTTTGGTATGTTGACTTCTGTGCATTAAGGGAGATGTAACATGATGTGAAGGAAAGACAGAATGGGAATTCCCAATAAAAGGCAGGTGGTATACCATAGTTGACATCCTGGTGACACACTGGTGCTATGTGTGTGCTGATCCTTATTTTTTTTCAAACGGGAAAGGTGACTGTAATTTGTGGTAGGAAAGGGCTGTGGGTTTATTTTCAAGGTGATCTTTATAGTCCTTTCCACTTCTGTATGTTCTGTAAAGTGTCACACGGTCTTTAGAGCACACCTGGGTGAAGGCTGGAAGACAGAGAAGCAGCAAGAATGGGGTGGGGGAAAGCAACTCTCCAAGAGAGGTTATCAAAGGCAGTGCTAGGCTCCTGCAACAAGACAGCTCAGGGGACTTTCTCTTGGCTTCCACCTTGGGTGAGATCTTCTGTTGCTCCACACCTGGCTGAGTTAACACTGCCCTCTGGAGAGGGGAGGAGCTCTACCTGGTCTTTCTAATGCCAAAGCTTTTGTGGAGTGTATGCAAAAGTAATGTTTCCTTCCATGCACAGGAACAGAGAACAGCTGCATCTGGGAACTGATTCACACCAAGTCAGAACTAGAAGGCAGGCCAGAAACAATTTTTCAGTTATGCAGCAGGTAAGCTTTACACAGAGGTTATATTTCACAAATCACATTAATGGAATTTTTTTAAAAAGAAAATATTTTCCACCATGTGACATTTGCATCAGCAGTTTCAAAGTGATATTGTTTATTTGAAGCTAGGCACTATGCCAGTCTTTAACTGCATAAAGTATAACAAATTCAAATGGGTGAACTAGGTACAGTGATCCAAGGTCAGAAATCTGCACATATAGGAACACAAGCTCCGGTATGGTATAGGCAAAGTAACTGATTTTATCACTCTTAGCCAGTTAACAGAGATGGCTTTCTCATAAAGACCACTTAAGGTGGTGATTCCCTCATAGAGAATTTGCCTTTCAAGTCATTTTCTAAGAGGAAGCAACCAAGATCTCAAAACATAAGGTGCATGAACTCTCCTTTGTTAAGATGTCCTCTGCCCATGGCACAGGGCAAAGCAAGAATTACATGATTTTAATGTCCTTTCTGACCCAGAACATTCTATGATCTTATGATAGTTGTAAACCCACTACTAAAGCAAGCTTTTGAAAAAAAAACACTGCACTAAAGCCCATCAGCAGAAAGGAAGTGGGAACATTTTACCCTAGTGTCCCACTTCAGGGAGGAAAATTAAATCCTGTGTTTTCTTAAACTTGCAGTGATTCTGAGAACAAGACTAACATTGTGAAGGTAATCCGTTCTATTCTGCGGGAGAATTTCAGACGTCACATAAAATGTGAGCTACCACTGGAGAAAAAAAGTAAAGATCGCCTCGTCCCACTTAAGAATCGTGTACCTGCAACAGCCAAACTGGGTAAGAAACACCTTCTCAAGTGAAAACTAAACAGTGTTGGTAGGGTGGTCACATTATTACCATGACCATAGAGTATCATGTGTCAGACTTACAAATCCCATTTCTTTTTCTTTGGACTGGAGCAGGAGTAGTTTCTCTAGCCCTCAGTATGTGACAAGGGCTGAAGGAGATAAGCAGACTTGCTGTTCCTGGTCCCCACACTGCAATGTGTCATTAGCATTCTTCAGAGAAGACTTAATAAGGCCTAAATTAATTTTGCTGGGAAGTAAGAGACACTCTTTGGCATACAATATTAGTGTTCTTTCCTCTGGGTTTCCTTTAGTAACTCAGTGCTAATAACATTTAGAGCTAGAACAACTGGCAATAGACAGGAGTTGTTTCTTTCAAGGCACTAAATCTGCATCCCAGCTGATATTGTAATTAAGTACAGGCTTCAGATGTTTTAGTTAAATGAGTAATTAGTAGTATTTAAAGTTCTCTACCATGTCAGTTCTCTGTAAATTCCCTTTAACATCAGAGGATCTGGAAGAGCTCAGCTCCTGCTTACATCTGGGCCCTTCAGTGCTCTAGGTGCACAAGTCAGTCTTTTTTCCTGCAGAAGTGTGTAATTTTTGATACGCTTTTAATTTTACACTTTTCTGGAGGATTTTATATGTATTACATATGGATGCAAGCACAGAGCCCTAGGATAGTCGTAATAAAAAGTGTGACATGGGAGGACACTGTCAGTATCAGAGTGCTGGCACATCTGATTTGGAATAACTATATCCATAATAATCATAAATGAGATGTTAAAAGGTGTAATTTTTTTTTTTTCTGAAAAAAATAAACCTGCATTTTTACTCTGCACAGCTTCCACAAGATCCTTGAAGGTACTGAAGAAGTCATCCAGTAGTGAGTGGAACGGTGACCAGGGGAAAGGCATCTTCCAGGACTCTGATGAGTGCAGCCTAAGCAGCAGCACTCAGAGCAGCAGCTGCCACACTTCTGAGAGCATCCAGGAGCCCAAAAATTCATCTCCCACTAAACATGCAGAAAGCACTGCATCTGACTTTTCTCATGTTCTTGTCAAAGAATCTGATATTCTCAGTGATGATGATGACGACGAGGACTATCAGGGCGTAAAGAAAGGCAGCCCTACAAAAGACATTGAAATACAGTTCCAGCGGCTGAAGATTTCAGAGGAACCCAGTGCTGACTCTCAACAGGATCAGGCTGGTGAAAATGAGGAAGGAGATGGCTTTCAGATAGCAGAGCATCCAAAGCTCGTGCGGGGCCATTTCTGCCCAGTGAAGAGAAAAGTAAACAGCACAAAGCGTAACAGAGGAGCTCTAATGGCAATGCAAGAACGTCACCAATCCCTTGACAGTCACTCTGATGCTGCAAACCTGGATCTGAACTCTATTTTAGAGAGAGAATTTAGTGTCCAGAGTTTAACATCTGTAGTTAATGAGGACTGTTTTTATGAAGCTGTGGAGAGGCATGGAAAATCCTAGCTTTCTAAGCACTATATTAAAACATTCATTTGAAGTCCACATAAAATTCAACATTTTGCTTTAAAACTAGTAAATTCATGGAAGCTGCAGGAGAACTACTATCTGATTTTGTGCACTAATAAATTTTTGCTCAAAAAACAGCTGTAAAGAATTTTTAAGTTATTTTAATTTATTGTGGATCAAAAATAGATTAAGTTGGCCCAGGTTTGTAAATTAGTTAATACCTTTCAAGCTGTTATTAAGATGATGCAGTTGGTCTGGGAGATGGCCTCACTAATATTTTAAGTAATATGGAAAAGGTGCTAGTGAGTTGGCAGAGGGGTTTACAATGGAAAGTAGCATTGCAAACTGAATTTTTCAATACCTTGGGCATTTTATTTCTTTGGTTTTCATGTTTGCTTTATTTAAAGCACAATTAAGTTATTTTAATGTGTTTTAGTGCACAACAGTGCAGAAGTTTCATTTTTGTATGTTTCAATGATGTTTATAGTTTATACATATGTGTAAATACAAAAACAAAGCTTGGCTTGTAATCTTTTATTTGACTGTATTTTTTATTTTCTCTATGAGCTTGTATAGTAAAAGACAAGTATTGTACTTAGCCATGTTTTCTACTTTTTACTGTGCTGCTTTTCTGTAGTTGGAGCTTTAAATCCCAAATTCTTTGCTTCTGTATAAATGAGAAGAGTATTAGCCAACCTTGAGGCAATTGGTGCACTTTATCCTCCCATAAGCCAGTCACTTGAGTGTATTTATAAGAGTCTTGGCTTCTGTATTTGAAATTACTCTGCACAGTAGGATGTTCCAAGATAAAAAAGCACAAAACCCCAAACACCATCTTCTATGCTGATGTCTGAAAAGTATTTTTATTCCATTTTGGTAAAGGACTTTCATTCATACAAAATTCAATTACATCAGAAGTATTGCAACATAATTACTTGTCTCACAACATACCTTGCTCTTTGGGATGTGTTTTCTTCTTCATTCCCCCGAAGTAAAAAGAACCTGGATTGCCTTTTCCCTTTTGTCTGCAGCTGAATGGAATAGAGAGAGATGCCCTCCTCCCCTCTCTATCACTTTCTCAAAAGTAGTCTTTCATATCTGCACACATGTAGGAACACCTAAGCCTTCTTTTACAGAGTTAACACCTGCAGATCAGGGAGTTAAAACCAGTAACAAAAAATCAGACTTGGGCTGTTACAGCTGATTTTGCTCCTCAGTCTGCTCAGGCTGACCAGCACTTCCAAGTAAATTTCTTGACATTTTCTTTTGCCGTAGTTCTTCTCTGTAGTTGAACAAAAAAAGGCTTGGGTCTTCATCGCACATTTTCCTGTATGCATTGCACAGGTTTCTAAACTGTGACATAGAGAGCTGAAAAGGACGCAGAGTTGGATCAACATTTGCTGTCATCATTAACTGTTCTGTTCTTTTCAAGCGCCCATTTTCAGGAAACAAGGTCCTAAAAGATAAGGGGTGAAGAAAAATTTCAGCAATTCAGACAGACAATTATATTTCCCTTAAGAGTAACATGGAATTTACTTAATAGTAAACCTATATTAATTATGTCGCTATTTTAGCTCTGGCACTCTTAACCTATCTCATTATCTGAGCAGTGGAAACATATAAAGGTCCTTTTTCTGCAAATGCAAATTATGACACCATGGGAAAGCACATACATACATACATTATAAACTAAACACATGCCTGTGCATTCATGTTTGCTAACATTAAAAAGAGTTTTGGGTATGGATACAAGCACAGAGCCCTCTTAGAATCAGTCTTGTGTTTAGAAAGCAACAACCAATTAAACTGCACAAAACAGATCAGATTCAATAAATATGACTCTCTTTAAGACTCTTTCATTCTAGTGGTAAAGACAGTTATCACTTGTCATTAATACCCTAATTCTAACATCAGAAAAAAAGCCAAGAAAGAGGAAAGGCATACTTAATTTTCATTCACTTTTTAATATTCAGAATGTGGGAGAATGTGGCATGAGTCCTAAATTTTCATATATAAATATACTGATATACATATAAATGCACTGATTTTCATATCAGTGCATTTATTACGGGGCCAGATGTGTTAGCACTTCTCTCTCAGAAGTTCCCCAAATTTGAATGAAGAGTATTAGGTAAGTGATTTTTAACGTCACATAAAATTACATACTACACTGTGCAAGCTATTGAAAGGACGAGCTCTTATGAGCAGCACCTCTGTCTAAAATAGGCCAGAAAAGGGGCATTTCTCAATTTTCAAATTTTATCTGTGTTACATACTGTATTAGATACACAACATTTTTAGGTATTATGTAACACACACCCCTCCCCACCAGATGTGTCTGGCAGATTTGGCTGGGCAAACCAGACAAAAGGCTTTGTACAAGTAATATTTGGTTCCTGGTGGGTGCATAGAACACAAAGTTAGGAAGGGGTTTTAAACTGTAGTGAAAAATCAAACTTCTGGTAAGCCTGTTTTGAATATGTGCTACTTCTTGCCCTTGTCAAAATGTTCCCATTAGCTCAGCATCTAGGTCAGCAAGGTTAAAATGGATCAATTTTTACTTCAATGTCCCTCTTTCCTTTGATTCCATAGCTAAAAAACTACTGGAGTGAAGTCTTTTCTTTACAGACTATGAACCATCTTATAAATGTCTGTGAACCACAACTCCAACTATAATATGGACTTCATTTCACATCTAAAATCCCAGAATTCATACACAAATATAAAGTGATTCTATGGCCTCGTTTTTATACAGTCTGTGTGACAGAGAACCTTATAATGAACCTGACAGCTTTTTTATACACCAAAATTTACTATTTTTTTCAGGTCAGCTAAAGAATAAGAAGATTGTGTTTCGTAGCTGCACACTAGGGCTAAGGTATGATAAGCTGCTAGGGGAATACGTGACGTCCAAAAGTTCAGATTCCCCCTCCTTGCCTCAAAAGAATGTAAAGCAGCTACTAGCAATTTGAGATTACACAAAACCCTAGTGTTTTTTTTAAACTCTGGTAAGAATATTGTACATAGCATAGATATGCTGACTGTACAGGCCTTCTCGCTTACATTGTCAAGAGAAACCATTCCTTCACAGTAGAAAAAAAAAGAAAGAAAATCACCACCACCCTGTAAGTCAAAAACAAACTACTCTAGAGTTTAGACACCTCATTTTCTACACACTTCCAAATGCATACTCAAACATTTAACACAGAGAAATCTATACTCAAATTTACATCCAATGTCTGCATCCCACACATCAGTGGCATTCATGGCCTCAAGGGAAAAGAGCACAACAACTCAAGACTAGATGCAAGATTCTTTGGTCACCTTTAAAATAGTGATAAAGAAGGCTTGTAGTACAGTAAGGTTATATTCACCCTAATTCTAGACTGCATCAGGGCCAAAACTATGTCAATTTTAAAACTGGAAGAAAAAAAGGAAATGCATAGCTGATTTAGTACCTGGTGCATTTACAAAATCACTGCCTGGGAATTTTAAATGTAAAATACTTACTCAATTCCACGGAAGCAGTATTTTCTTCTGAACTGAAAAACACTTTGAACTACTTTTTCTACCAGCTCAAATGGCTGCTGTATCTTTGGCTGCACCAATGGAGTGAAATGCACCACAGCCACATCCACCTATATGGAAAAGAAAGATAAATTTGAGTAGACATCCTCCTTTGAGACACATTACTTCCAAGTTACCTGGCTAGACATCAGCAAACAGGCACAATAGAGGAAGACATTCTTGCAGCAGGTAAGCCAGCAGTGCACTGACTAATATCATGGTATGGAATATAAAGATTTGCCTTAGCTTTCAAGGCCCTACAGTATTTTAGTCTTAGTTATCTACATATTTCCAATTAGTTCATATGCCATTAGTACTTGGTACTTTTTACCCCCATGGCACTTCGTCCATTTAGAACAACTTTCATGTAATCTGTCAAGTAATTAGCACTTCTGTCTTCAGATCCTTCCACAAGATAATTCTGACATAATACACAAATTAGATAATATTTGATATACAGGCTGAAGGGCAGCTTGAGAAAATTGGTATTATAATTAGAAATCAAACCCATTCCCTATATGTTTTCTGTTGCTTCAGGGCTTTTTTAAAAATGTAAGCCAAGGAATTGCTTTTCAATGTATGAAGATTTCTAGTCTATTTAAAGGAATGGTAGATAGAAATAAGTGCTCTCAGTTTAAGTGACCACACAACTGTGTATCACAGTTCATCCAAAATTATGTTTGAATGATTCCATGAAGACAAGCTTGTATATATTCTTTTATAGTTCTCAAATCAGACTGTTTAACAGAACAGCCTCTTGCCCTGTGTCTAAAAGCAGAATGAAATAATATATACACACTTTATGTTATATATACACACACACACACACACACACACATATATATGTATATATGTCATGCAATTATAGCGACACTGTATTCTATAGAAACTTTCTGAATTCAGACTTCTGTATTAAAAATTAGGAGCTGGACTGAAACTCCAGTTCTGCACAATGATGAATTAAGCAGCTCATCTTCCAAACTAGATATTAAGAACAACAAAAAGGAAAAATTTCTGTGGAGGAGCACATTGAAAATTTGTACAATGTGTACAAGTACTGTACAAATTTTTAAGTGGCAGATTAAAAAAAAATAAAATTGGTCTCTTATTAAAAAGAGTTTGCTAAAATGATAGGCAGTCACTGAATTTTTTTTAAAAAGATCTGACAGTCAATACTGGCACTCACAGAATATTAATTTAACATCACGTGCTAGTTCTGACAGAAAAAGAGAGACACAGTCAGACTAAAGAACAGCTGCTGCTTGAACCACAGTCTCAGTGTACAAATTGTTCAAGATAATCCAGAACACGAGAATACTTCAAAACAGAAAATGTTTCTCCTACTGCTTCAACCAAAACTGCTCATAGCAACCTCTGATGTGGACACAAAGGTATCATCCATCCATTTTATTCTTTCCATGGGAACAGCTCAGCTGTTAAGTACATCTAACCAGTACAACACAAATTTCAAAGGAATTGTAAAATCCAAACAATGTAAGTTTTTCATGTAGACAGAACTTACAAAGCTGAGCAAAGATACTGGCTAGAGAAAGGAAAGAAAATACCAATGGATGGTGCTGATAAAGAAAAAACCCACAGCAAGTTTCCAGAGTTAGCACTGCTCATCCCAAGTATATATTACTGAAGTGTTTTTCTTTACTTGTCAACCTTCTCTGAAAGCTATAGTTAAAAATAAAACAGAAAAAAAAATACTTAAAATTACTCAAATGTGAAGCACAAGAACTTATTTAAAATTCAGGTGACAAAAAAACCCAAAACACCTCACATATGGAACCTGCAGTGAAACACAAATTATTTCTCAAAGCAGATTTTTAATTTTTCAAGTGTTCAGAGCATCTGCCTTTGCCATGGGTTGCTCCTATCAGGAAGACCACAAGGCTATAGAAAATAGCTTGTGTTCACATTGAGTATAAGAAAAGTTGATCTTTTTCAACAGAGCAAATACATACTTCACATGTCCAACCAGCTCCTTGAACAGAAATACTAATGACACCTGCATATGTTTATCTACATTTTGGTCAGGAAATATGACAAAGTATTACCCCCACACAATTAGGTGGTAAGAAAACAACCAGAGTCCATGTGGCATCACCTCATCACCTCAACTTTTCAGAAATTCTCCTAAGTGAAAAATGAGGGCTCTTTGGGAGTTAGAGCCACATCTTTTTAACAAAAATTTCTAAAGAAAAAAAGCACATAATCTAGATACAGTGCACAGCTTTAGAGCCAAACAGCTCAATTTGCAATCTCAAGGCCAGTGGGCAATTATTTCTACTTCTGAAACAAAACACAGCACTCCTCAGTTCCATTATAGATGCTGTTTTCTTTGGACCCCAGGAAAGCTGCTTGGTTACTATAACAACAGATACAGGGGAAAGCTTTTCATTTGTAAATGGCCACTCCTTTAAAATCATACATGCTATTTTCTCCACACCTTTTAATATGAATCAAATAGAGAGCAGAATTATAAAAGCTTATAGAGTACACAAGAGCACTTAAAATACATAAGTTGATTCGATGATAAATTTTACTAGTAAAGCTTTTCACTCCACCAAGTATGCTAGAAATATTTACAAAATAACACTCAAGTTTTACAAATAATGAATATGAAAATCATTCAACCGATACATCCCAAACTGTCAATAGTACAGCACTTATTCACCCCTTACTGTTTTAGTATATCTGTACAATGAAGGTTTATGTTCTGGTAGGGTAGGAGGAACACAGAACACAATTTAATTCACACAAGCCTGCTGCATTGCTAATGAAATCAATGCTCTAAATCAGAATAAGCTTAAATGAGACAATCTTTACTAATTGTTGACAACAAAGGTCTCATAATGGGCAATACATGTACCTTGCAACAAGGCTGTATTAAAAGCAAACCCACACAACCTTTCCTCAAGATGTAATTTACTCATAGGGAACTAAAACCGAAGCAGAACATATTACAATTTCATTAAAACAGACTGCTTGAGATCCCACTGAGATAGTTCTAAGCCAGCACTTTCACAATCTAAGTATTCAGTAGCATTTTATCTGTCTACTACAAACAAATATTAGGTCTAACACCAGATATGTGTGCTCGTAGCACAATCTTTTTCGGATGAGAGTTTACTTTTGGCTCACTTCCAGCAGAATGTAACTATGCCTATGCACTAATAAAAATAATTTCTGTGTAAAACCAGCTCTGCAGTAACTCCATTCACTCCAGGCTCACAAACAGAATCGCAAGAGACCCAAAGTGAGGTACAGAAGCTGTGGGTATATGACTGCTGCAATGGGCAAGAACTTTCTCCCAACTTCTTGATTTCTCACACCCACTTGTCGAGGCCACTTCTCTAATGTGCTGCATTTACCATGGAAACCTTACCAGTAGCTTTATTCCCTTATTGTTTTATACAGCCTTATACAAAGGAAACAAGTTATAGGATAACTTATGGAAAGCTAAAGCTGTCAGGAACTTATATAAATAAAGCCTGCAGTTGAATAAAAGTGTCCTGCTGTTCCAATTACAAATTAAAATAATTTGCACAGATCTTTTCTAGGAAATTTAAACTCTTAATAAGATTATCTGTGATGAAAAAAACAACAACTGACAAACAACAAAACTCTCTGGCTCTCAGTGCAACTTAAATGATTCCCCCCCCAGTCCGTAAGGCTAGCTTCTGGATTCTCAAGATTTTACTCCATTTAATCCCTGCTCACACTTTACATCATAGAACCTGGATATCATTATGTATTTAGGACTAAGGGCTGCCGTCTGTTTTATTCCATAATCTCTTTGCTTTTCCCTTACTGAGTGTTTTTCAAACAAAACTCATTAAACAAAGTACTCCTTTATTCTCGGGTAGATGGAACTAAGAGAGGGAACAAACAGCAGTAATGCACTTGCTGTGGAGAACAGAAAAAAAACAACATTCCAAGAAATTTTGTTAATACGTGCCAATGCAGTTTTACATGAGAAGGGATAGTTCCATTCAAGAGAAACTGCATTTTCCAGGATATCTACATCGAAGAAAACATCTCAGACCTCACTACCAGCAGTAAGTTCTACACAAACAGGAATGAAACATAACTGTATTTTTAATTACAATTGTCGTGCTTATAATCATGCCTTTAACTTGGTTCACATCATTAAATGCAATGTATGGCTACCATTTGCAGTGTTTTGTGTTTATGCTTGCGTGTTTTTATATACAGATATTTTTAAAAGTAAGCAATGAAAAAGGCTGATTAAGAGTACTAATTAGCTATTTCAAAATATGAATGGAATACAAATGAGTTTTGGAATGAGTTTTGAGCTACCCAGACCTGTCAGTTCCTTCTGTAAAAGGAAGTTAAGCCATCTTTCCCATGGGCCTGTACAGCAAATGATATGTATATGCCAGAATGTCTCTTCCCAGCCTGAACAAACTAAAGGGATTTGGAAATAGGCAGGTCTTTGAAATAAGGTTTTACCAATGAGTAGCTGTTAATATTCTCACCTTAACTTCAAGCATTATATATATATATGCTGGATAGAGTTAGCACATCTTTAAACAATTACCAGAAATAAATACAATATAAAAAGATTAGAGTATTAATAATTAAATCATATCTAGAGAGAGAATATAGAGAATTATACTATATACTATAATAGAGGATAACAGTATTATGCTTTAAAAGGATAAATATATTAATTAGTTCAGAAATGCCATTAAAGAATGATTTAACACATACTGATCAAAACCTTGTTGTCTTACGTATAATGAACTGAAACAAGAGTACAATGCTACAGATATTTTGTATTGATCTTATTTGAATTTTATCCCTTATTATTACGGCTTTTCAAAAAAGGTCTAGTGCTGAAGACCAATTTTAATATTATTGTACATATTTAGATAGAAAGTCTGGGTCATGCTTTTTAAGACAGAAGCCTGCTCTCTGCCTACCACTGATAAAAGACAAAACCTGCCAATTATGCAGCCCCATGCAAAAGGCAAAGCAGGGTACCACCTTCTAATCCTCCTCTCAGAGGTTTCAAACCACCATTCTGCATCTGCAATCCCAGCAGTCCAGCTGATGCGACAACAACAGTTCTATCTTTCCAGCTGCACAGTTATACTGCCTAAAATGTTCTCATCTGTCAAATGAAAATTGACTCTTTATAAGAGAATAGCAAGGAGCTTTTTAAATGAATTTTTTAAAACTGCCACTTCATGGCAAATTTGCAAATTATTTCAGACAGTTGACTGATTCAAAAAAGGCACTTCCACAAATGAACAGTTTCATACCGGTATTAAAACCATTATTTTAGAGACAGAAGAAGATCATATTCACTCTTATGATTGCTAAATACTGCTGCTCTAAGCCAAGGAACAGAAATTACTGAAAATAAAAAATTGGTTAGTTTTAATAAAAAGGAAATAAAATATTGATTTAGAAAATCATGTTACTAATTGTGAAAATACCACAAAAACTGAATTCCATTTTATTCTCCTCCAAAGACAAAATATTTTGCAACACTTTTTAATAAGTTGAACGGGTAATATTTAAAAAACAGAAATAAGGGGTTACCTTTAATTGTACTTTAAATAAGAGATAGTATAACAGTACCCCTTGTTATAAAAAAGTGAACAGGAGCTGACTACACTTAAACAATGTACCTGAAGAGGACAATATATTTTCTACCAGAGTGTTTTCCTAACACTTTTAATCTGCAAGTTTCTAGTGTTCCATTAACAGTGTATATTTACCAAGTAAGCCTGCAATCTGTATGCTATAACCAAAACGAAGTGCAGTAAAATAAGTTCTGCTTGATGGCTTGCAATCATTTATGAAAGGGCAGCAGCTCCTTTTTACGAACAATTCTAAAGCACTGTCCATTTGCCATCATCTCTGTTCAAGTACCTTGTGTACAGAGGCTCAGCTGCTGCAGGGTCACACTCAGATATTCATTCAGATAGCTCTAATTTTAAGTGCAAGCTTTTTTTGTTTGCTGATTTCTTTTCCTTTCCCCCTCGAACTTCTCCTCCCCCCCTTTCCTCCCTCTTACACAGACGGCCACAGCTTGGCTACGAAGCTCCCAGTTACTCATTTCCAGGCGAGAAAAGGCAGACAAAAGGTGACAGAAGATAACCATCATGGCATCAGCAAGCCTGCAGTTCTTTGCTTTTATTCTGGCTTTGTTTGGTGTTTTTGGAGACATCGCAGCCACCTTGCTACCAAATTGGAAGGTAAACGCAGATGTTGGCTCAAATATCATAACAGCTATAACGCAGATGCAAGGACTTTGGATGGACTGCACATGGTACAGCACTGGGATGTTCAGCTGTACCCTGAAATACTCCATTCTCTCTCTCCCCGTCTACATCCAGGCTGCACGGACCACCATGGTACTGTCGTGTATCCTATCAGCCTTTGGGATCTGCATCACTACAGTCGGAATGAAATGCACAAGGCTGGGAGGGGACACCGACAGCAAAAACAGTGCTTGTTTCGCTGGAGGAATCTGCTTCGTTCTTGCAGGAATCTTTGGATTAGTACCAACGTGTTGGTACACGAGAGAAATTATTTCAAATTTCCTGGACCAGACCATTCCAGAGAGTAGTAAACATGAACCGGGAGGAGCAGTTTATACTGGATTCATCTCAGCAGGGTTTCTGCTTATCGCAGGTGTGATCTTCTGCTCTTCCTGTTTTAAAAGGCAGCAAGGAGCATGGATTTACCCTCCAAAGCAGCACCATTTCCCATCCACAGAGCAGGAGAGCAATGCAGGTTACAGCCTGAAGGACTATGTATAAATAGTTATTTCTATCCATTGAAGTATTTCTATTCATTCAAGGGGTTTTCTTTGTGTGTTAAGTGTAGTTTGATGATTTCAAATAATATAACGTAGCACATAACCTTTCCTCTATCTGGGTTGCAGTTGTGCTTATGCAAGGTGTTTCATTTATAGGGGCATCCAGAAAAAGGAAAGAGTAGGAAAATATAATTGTCTGCTACAAGAGTATTTATTTTGTTGATTCTTCAAACCCTTCTTTCTGACTTCCCAAGTAACACTCATTGAAGGAAAAGGAACTATTTTAAAAACATAACTGTACAATTCATGCATCGGTGTCTTGTTACAGCAGAGATTATTAAAAACTAACTGCTTTCTGTTTAGTGAATCAGACTTTCAATAATGTATGACATTTTATAGTGTATTTTACATTTTTATCTTGATCTTGTTTATGATGCAAGGTAAAAAAACCCAGGAACTCTCTGTCCAAGAAGCCCAATTCAAAGGTTTTCAAAAAGCAGACACATCTGCCTTTCATTTTCAATTCTAAATTGCCTTGATAACTACATCTAGTTAAAAAAACAAAACAAAACAAAAAAAACCCACCGAAAACCAAATAAACACATACACAAAGAAATCAACCGACCAAAACAAATCCGCAACAAAAGCTCAAGGCTCCAAACTTTAGCTGCACTGTATACTCTGCACATCAGGCTTGAAGGATCAGCAGTACCATTCAGCTCTTGCCAAACACAGCTCTCCTGCCCCAAACTGCCACCTGCTGTGGGTTCCATTTATTATTGCTACAGGAAACTGTGCTGGACATTCACCAACTGCTACTAATCTGCCACTACACAGTGAATGTTGGAGATGAGGAGCAGTACAAGAGAAATGTAACCAGAACTGGGAAAACTGAATACTGCAACAAACAGGATAGAAACCAATTTATCTATGTTCAAAAAATATCTGCAAACATTCTGGCTTCCACTTCCTAAAGGTGGTTTTTAACAGCTCAAATCACACAGTAACTACTTATTGTCTTCTACATTTCTGACCTTCTGAAAGAACCTTTAAAGTCCTCTTAATTATTCCTGTAGGATCTGTTTCAGGCCCACTCCCCGGTATTCTATTATTTTAAAATACACTATACAACAGTGATAAAGAGATAGCTTCTTTATTTTTTACCTGTCTTATTTTAAATAATTACCTTAAATCCTTTAACCTTTTCTTTCACCACACAGATTTGGTTTTGTATTGGTCATTAGCAAAGTATTTATTGCTACATAAATACTTCTCTAAATGAGAAACAAATCAAGAATGAAAAGAGGTATGATGCAAGCCTTAAAATTTAGGAACATAATGCTGGATGAGTCTTTCAATCAAATATACTGCTATTTATTCTGCGTATTTATATACAACTCTCCCATGGTATTATGTGAAATTTAGAAGACCGTGGAGGAGCCCAAACATTACACATTTAGTATGTTGGAAAAAGAGCTTGTGTTACAGCATTTGGGAAAGTGCATTGTTTTATGCACTTAATATGTAAACTGTCTTTATTCACAGAGAATTTTGATTTATCACACACAGGCAGCGTTGCATCCTGTTTTATTCTATTGCTACATAGCTATTTTGAGTTTCCTATGTTTTAATCAAAGAGCTTCTTTTGTCCTATTCCTAATGCAACTATCAGCAGTTATTAGATATTGCAGAGACTTCACTATGACCAAAAAGCCAATTTCTTTTTTTCCTAGATGCAATGTTGTGCAGCACCAGTCCATTAACCAAGACCCTTCTGTGCCTCAACCCACAGAAATGTTGAAATAATATTCATGCACTGAGCAAATGAGGTAAACAATTCTTTCTCACAAACGTGCATGTCTACCTTTAGAAAGCAGTTTGACATGATACTAAGCCATGATCACTACCATGAGTAGTGACAGCAGTCATGCTACATACATAGTAGTCATATTACATACGTAGTAGTCATACTACTTTGTGAGTTAAATCTGCTTCCAAGAATTATAATAAAGAAGCCTTTTTACAGGAGGGTATAAGAAAAAGGTAATAATGGTAATAATGGCGTACCACGAGCACGACAGAATGTTCATTGGTACATGCTGCAAATTTTTCTTCCTGAAACTTCATAAAAAAGTAGCTGTACTGCATATAGCTATGAAACAAAAATCCAAGATGGAGCCATTTCATTCACAGGACACTGAGAGCTTTCCAATAAAACAGATTCTATAAGAAAGTAACACCTAAAGCCATGTCAGCCTACAGCTAAAAGAACAAGGACAAAACAGAAGATCTTGTCTACAACAGGAAACAAAGTAGTGAAATAGTGAAAACAAGTGCCAGTCCCCTCTGAAAGAACCGTACTTTCTGCTTTTGAAATATAAGCAACACTTGTTTTAACTAAAAAAAAAACACATTAAATGAAAATATGCCTGCCTTTAGTTGTACTGGTTTTTTTATTCAACAGAGCACCAACTGACTCTAGGACTTATACTAAGATATTTGTCACACTTCTGTTTGTTACCTCTCTTGGTCAACTATGGCCTTTTCAGTATAGGAAAATGGAAATACCAGTTAGAGCTTCCCAATTCTAGGACACAGTCTGCACAAGACTTCTAACTACATTAGCTCTATTAGTACTCAAATTGTACCCACCACTGAGAAATCCCCACCATAAAACTGGAATTTTAGCCTTAAAACTATTTCCCATATCTGACAGTGAGAGGGCATCCTGAAATTATTTTCCATTCAGCTAGGAAACGGGGAAAAAACCCTAAGGCAAAACCTCAAAGCAAAAAAGATTTTTTAAGCATGGTCATTTTCTTTCACAACAGACTGCTGTCATAACTAGGAATTTAACATGTTTGAACAGTTACTTGCTCAAAAAATACCCAGATAAAAGCCTTAAAATTCATTGTGGTAAATGAGAAAATAACTTTCCAAAGGTTCTCAGGACATATGGCAGTAAAGTAAAAAGGACCAACAGAGAGACTGAAAAAGGCGAAGAGAGATGTATTGAAGAGTTGAATCAACCAATTTAAGAGGGACTTTCAGAAGCTATAAGTTCACTTCTGAAACGGAACAGCAGCTTGAAAGGACAAGTAGTAATGGTTTTAAACTCCCAGCGGATTGATTTAAATTAGATATAAAGAGAAGCTTTTACAGTGAGGATGGTAAAACACTGACATATTTCCCAGAGAGATGGTGGATGCCCCATCCCTGGAAACATTCAAGATCACATTGGACAGAGCTCTAAGCAACCCCATCTAGTTGAAGATGTTCCTGCTCACTGCATGGGAATGGTACTAAATGACTTCCCTCCAACTCAAATATTTCTATAAGCCTATGATTTTCACATGCATTCAGGGACACCGATGTCACTTAAAGTCAGGCACAAATTTTTACAATAACAACAAAAACAACCTTGTTATCCAAAATACTGATTGATTTCTTAATTTCTGATTCCTGTACTCATAATGGCTATTAATAAAAAACAGTGACAGTAGAAAAGAGGACAAGAAAGAGATTGTTCTCTACTCACTCAAGAACATATAAAAGGGAGAAAAGATTACTACTTTTTAAAAAAAACCAGTGGGATATAAGTGACAAAGTGCTGTAGCAAATAGGAGGGAGTAAAATATGCTAAAAATGACTGGGGTGAAATGCAGATTACAGACATGGTAAAATTAGAGATGTTTGACAAAGGTGACAAAAGAAAAGCTCAGTCTTATCACAGTCTTTCAAAAGACCCATCAAATTCTTAAGGCACAATTCCCAAACTGTTTATAAATGAGAACGGTAAAGTAGCAGGCTTTCCAAAAATACTCCAATCCTAGCAGACTACCCTGCCATTAAATCCTAATGTCCCTCTTCAGAACATTCAAAGAAGTATGCTGACCTTGCAGGTAGGTTTGAAGGTCAAAACCAAGGTCTGAGGAGCAAAAAAAAGAAAAAGTACTTTCTCAGAGTAAGTATGCTTCATTTACAGGAATATCAGATCACTCCACTTTGTAATATGGAGATGTTCAAATACAGCAGCCACCAACGCTCCTTAGTGAAAATAAGATACATTGCTTGACTGACATATCAACAAAAAACACACATAAATAAAGGAAAACCTACCTCTGGCTTTGGAACAAAGGCTTGACCTGGAATTACAAAACAGTTTTCCACAGTGCAGAGATGCTGAGCCATGATGGACAGTCTGCTGCGCTGATTACTTCCTGGATTAGCTGTAAGTCTCTATGGGAAAATCAAAACATGTACATCAGTGATACGGAATTGACCAAGTGATCAGTTATATTAAAGCTTGATTTTCAGTATAATCACATTTAAGAAAAAAAACACTAGTTCATCATTAAAAACTTGTATCAAATTGCATGCCCAGTTCACCTAAAATTTTCTTCTCCAATATAGCAGCATTTCACTAAGATACTGTGCTGGTTTACAACCTCAGTCCTGCAACCAAATGCACATGAAAAGGAACTCCTAGAAATTCTGCAGATCTAAATTACTATTAAAAGAATTTTGTATGGATACAAGAGAAAACTAAAATTAATCTGACTGCAGGATTCAAAACAAGCCTAACACCAGCTGAGAGTACTCACAATCCTTTCCTTCCACTACTGTATAAAATATTACTGCTTTTTCTTCTTCTTCAAGATGAAACAAAGCACCATAAACTCAAGGTCAGTGAGAAACCAAAAGTTTTTATAATTAACTGGTCTACACTTACAATACTTGCAAGGAAGCTGAGTCTTATTTACATAAATTTTGAATGCCTGACAGTGAGAGCATTTAAAACTTAAAACACAATTAAGTATTCTCTGATTTTCCTTTTATTTTTTTTTTTTTTGCAAAACAGTAGCCTGGACAGAGTTTTCCTACACTTTTGTGACCTGGCAGGAAACACATTTTATTGTGTTTTGCTAGCACAAACAAAATTTAAACATATAAAACATCTTGTAAAACAAGTCTCAAATTACAAAAGTAATTTCACTGACACAAAAATAGAATCATGGTGATTCCTGTTCTTATTTACCACTACCTCAATAAAAAACCCCAAAAAACTAAACGCCAATTTGCATATCTGGTAATATTTGTACAACATACAGTTCCATATGAAAAGACTAGTCATGAAATGCTGCCATGCTTATTAAATTTATGCTTGAAAACTAAAAGCTAAACCTGCTGCTGAAGTTTCACATTTTTTCAAACAACTCTTCCAGAAGGCATGAGAGCAAATAAATACCTTTCAATGACTTCTTGAAAGAATGCTCAGTGATTTTTTTTCCCTATGCCAGCATTTAAAGCTACCTCCATTGTTTTGTAAGAGGAAATTATTACTCTCTAAAAAAACCCCAGACTGCAAAGTCTAACAATGCAATCCGACACACACTTCCTTAACCTCTGCAGTGCAAATGAAAGTGACCCAATGGTAACGTTTGTAGCAATACTTCAGTGCCAATTCAAACAAACCTATCTTTACTTCCCCCAGAAACCATCTAGCAAGTCTCAGGCAGCAAATTTGTGCTTCTCAATTACAGAAGGGATAACTTAACATCTGGATAGAAACATCTTAAACCACTTCAACCACAGCAGCAGGAAGATACCCGTGTACAGTACCCATACACAGATTAGCCAGTCAAATCCCCAGCCAAGGGCTTGCTCAGAGACCTGCCCTGCCTGACCTTGAAGGTTTCCAGGGATAGGGCATCTACTGCATCTCTTGGCAACCTGCTGTAGTGTTTCACTACCCTCACTGTAAAAAACGTCTTCCTTATATCTAAATATAAAGAAACCCTCTTTAGGTTTAAAACCATTACTCCTTGTTCTATAGCAACAGGCCCTGTTAGAGGATCAATTTTAGAGTAAGTGGGCTGGAAGAACCTGGCCTAGGTGACAGCTTTGAGATGAAGCGCTGAAGAATTTGGGATAAAGCAAAAGTTCTTACCCACAAAGTGAATAACATTTTGCATATTTAAACTACAGAGAAAAAAAATTATCTGCTTGACACTCAAAAGTGCTATTTTTACTGCTGTGGATATTTGGCTTTATCCTCCTTAACAGGTCTCAGATTCAGAATATAAAGTAACTGCTGGTTCTCATCAGCTTTAATCAATTTATTTATATCATATCAGAAGAGAGTAGGCTGCAGTAGTAGGTGTGCAGTGACATAACTCACACCAACACTGCTGTGCTACAAGGAAACAGAAAAGAAAATACAACTAGCAAGAAAGGCAAAGGTAT
Source organism: Regulus satrapa (assembly GCA_013396955.1). Classification (NCBI taxonomy): domain Eukaryota; kingdom Metazoa; phylum Chordata; class Aves; order Passeriformes; family Regulidae; genus Regulus; species Regulus satrapa. The sequence goes on along the minus strand of VWZN01013114.1, from coordinate 141,324 downwards.
TTACTTCCCTGGTATACTGGCAAAACAAAGTCTGACCATAAATAAAAGAGCACATTGCTTCACTTTCTTACCGTTAACATCAAGTTATCCTAACTAATTATAAAGCTCATCACTCCATTCCATGATGCATCCCTATGCTTTGGCTGAGCTTATGACATATACACAGACTTCCTTTGGGGTTGAGGCTCTTAGCTTAGAAATATCCAGGGAGGACACCAAATTTTTGAGCATAAGAAATTCCCCTCTCAAGACTACAAATCCAGAGATACACAAAATATCAGGAGCAACTCACTATTATCTGCATTACACTGGTCTCTCTTTCCTGATACTCAATATGCCCGTGCATCGCAATTTACAATGGTTGCCCTTAAGGAACTCCAGAGGATCAGGAGAAAACACACAAAGTCTAATTATTGTTATTTCTCCTAATTATAAAATAAAATAGTATCTTTGAAACTTTTTTTTTAATGATATCAAACCAAAAATGGAAATGCAAACCAAAAACTATGAACAATTTTGTCTTTGGAGGAAGACCCATGTTTAAATTGTGTTGAAAAAGAATCAAGAGATCTCAGAACATAAACTTAACAACAATTAACACTGATTCACTGCATGACCTTGGACAACATATTCAATTTCCTAGTGTTTCTAAGTCCTCAGTATCTTAAGAACAAGAGCTTAAGTGTGCACAGTATTTTGCACCTCATTGAGCTATGCTGTGAGCAGAACTGTAATCTGCATGGTACCAATGACAAATGCAGCTGGTACAGCAATATAAAGTACAGAGGGCTCTCAACAGCATTAGGTCAATTTTTGCTGTCACAAAACTATGTCTCTTACCTATCATCACTCTGCATTTTACACCACAGTCCATTAGCCATATTTTGCAACAAAGCCTAATCTCACATGACAGTAAATCCTTCTGGAAAACAGAATGCCTGAAACCAAATAGGCCCAGAACTAAATCAATAGATCAGGTTTATTTCATACCAAATGTTTGTCCCTAGTGTTCTCTAGAGCCACCTACTGGAAGTACTTCTTCAATCTTGATTGCAAGGCTGGGGCAATGACAGCACAATATGGTTTTCTTCGACCCAAAAAATGACAGCAGATATTCCATTTGCATTTGTAATTATTACTAATTTTCACAGAGGGGGAAAAAACCCCCAAAAACCCAGCAAGATTCCTCTATTTAAATTTTTACTTTGAAGGATTAAAATGAAAACAACATACGCATTGGCTGCACGGACAAAACAGCAGTTATAAACACTGGAGTAATAAGACGGAAATTCAGTTTTCAGGCTGATGTGCAACTCCTTTTATTTCTTTATAAAAGCAAGTGGGATGCTTGTTAAAAGCCAGGCTGCTTCCATAACTGCAAAGCAAAAAAGTTTTCCATTCCCTATGTTTTATATGCTTCATGCAATGTTAATAGAAAGGAACTGTTAAGTCTGAAAGCGCTGTGGAGTAAACAACCTAATATCAATTGATCTGGTATTAACAGTACTATACTGCAGATCAGTCTGGCCTTCTTTGAGAAACTAACTATTAATACAAAGTAAAATATCAATGTGCTCCTTTACACACACAAGAATGAAAGAATACATTAATAATTCTGATATCAAGTCTCATTCAAGAAAGCCAATGCCAATTTCCATGGTGTTGACAAATACCCCCTGCATTTTAAGTGTTCAATCACAA